>JAOEHY010040136.1:0-11579 GCA_025447955.1 Psilopsiagon aurifrons | reverse complement strand
GTCCTTGGCCAGACCAAACATCACTAAGCCATAACTAAAAACATGGTGTTATCAGCGCTGTTCCCAGGCCGAAAGTCGAAACCACAGCACTGCACCAGCTACTGAGGAGAAAAATGACTGCTACTGCTGAACCCAGGACACTAGTATAAATTATAAATTAAAATTAGACAGTAAACCTTAAAAACTTTATTATTTTTCCTCTCAACTACTTTGTACCTATATCTCAAAGTCAGTTTTCAGACTGACTCTATCTTACCAAATTAATCTAGGTAATTTCAGTATCATTCTCTGTTTGGCAATTTCTAACTGTTCCATGCAATTTCTGTTGACTGCCAAATTTTACTAGAAATAGAGCATCTAAAATGCCCTGCATCATGTACATTGCTGAGCCACCAGTCTAGAGACCTTTAATAGACTAATGTGCTTTATAAAAAAATCCATTAGATTCCAAGTATATTCCAACATAATTGTTAATTATTAAAAGTGGTGAAAGAGTAACTTGTTGAGAAACTGTTCTAGTGAGTTGATTATTGTGTCCTAATGAGTATCTGTAAACTCATTACTATAATATGTTGTCTGCTGAAAAGCTGGGGTGGCATTTCCATTGAGAAATATGCTCACAGAACCATTCAAGTTGTGAAGCGGCCTCAGAAAGAAAGCCTCCAGTACAAACCCTCTGCTCAAAGCAGGGCCAGCTCTGGGGTCAAACAAGGTTGCTCAGGACTTAAACAGGTTGGAGCTTGAAAGAAGCAAAGATGGTGCAGGCTCTGAGCATGACCTGCTCCACTGCCTCACTGTCCTCATGGGGAAATAGTATCTCTTTCTACACTAAACTCTCTCACTTAGGTTATTCTTGCATCCCAAATAGTACCTTTGTCTAACAAAGGAAGTTCATGCTCCAAGTCTAATCACTGAAAGTTTTGTGATTGGTTCCATAAGAATGTGATATTTCCCTTTTTCTGGCTTTCATTAATGTGATTGCCTGTTCCATACTGAGAGCAGGTCTTGATGGCCACAGTCTTCCTCAGAGGGAAAATGAATCAATTGAGTTTCTGAATTCATATGCCATTTTCTTTTTTCATCCTGCTTTCTTTACAGCCTATTTCTACAAGTTAGACATGAAATATTTGTGACAGTAAAGACCAGGGGATTTCAGATCTTCAGATTCATTAAACTGCATCTCCTGTGGTATACAGTGGACAAGCTTTCATTTAGAAGGCAAGTGAAATCAAACTGTCAGTTCTTTTCAATAAGAACCACATGAGAACAGCAACAATGGCAACAACAAAAGTAATCTTAATACCAACAGCAATTGTCATATGTGGTGCTCATGAGACACTGCAAAGAGGTTTCCTGGGAAAAAAAAAAAAAGTAAAAAAAAATTAAAGAAAACAAAATAAACAAAAAAACCCAAACTAAAACAAAGACTAGAAATAAGTCACATATAAAACAGCCCTTATTTCCCTCCCAAATTGCTTAAGGAATTTGTGAAACCTACTGCTGCTACAGCGGTCACCCACACTTACCTTTTCTTAGGAAGCACAACTGAGACCTTCGTCTCTCTATAAGCCCCTTCCAGTCATGCCGTGTGTTGATTTAATTACGGTATCACACTGATGCGTCCTGAGAAAATGTTCTGCAAATGGAAATGATGACATACACTCTAGGAGTTGGAGAAAGTTTATTGGTTTTTTTTTTTCCTAATAGACTACAACTGCAATAAAAATCATTGCTTATTGATTTCACAGTAACTCATATGATCCCACATTTAATATTCATTTTAATGCATATTCTTATAGTTTTATCCATTTGAAGAAGCAGAAAGATGGAAATGTCATCAGTGAGTTTTCTGTTCTCTTTTTTTCTTATTACATTTTCGATTCCTTTTTCTCATTGCCTAAACTCCCCTCTTCTGGCCACCACTTTTGCTAGCATAAGGGGCAAATTTGAGGTTGAAAAGTAAAAGCCATTTTTGATGAGATATTGTGAGGAAAAAAACAAAAAGCAGAGACTTGCAAGTAAGTTACACAGGCTTCTGTGCAATGGCTGTACTGTACTTGGGGATTTAAATAAAGGCACCAAGACATGAGAGCAAAATGAACAGAATTGTATGCCTATCACCACTCCTAACTGGATCCTCCAGCAAAATTAAATCTAGGAAGCACATGTTTTGGTTTCAACAATGAGTCATATGATAGTGATTATTTTATTATTGCATAAAATTGGGAGGCTGTGAAGACACAGCACAAACTAGAGATAGTAATTTTTCTTTGTTTGCTGCAAAGGAACATCACATCTTTTGATAAAATGCTTTCTCAGAAATATAAATCTGAGTGTTATCAAACTTCAGAAAATGCTGAACCCATGACAAGGAATAATTAGGATGTGAATTTTAAAACTATCTGGAATATTACTTTTTATTGGGATTTAGGTGGGGGTTTATTTGTTTGTTTGTTTTTTCTGTGGTGGTAGCCATTTTCATCTTCATTGGCACAACTAATGAATATAAGATGTGGTATATGCACTTCAACCTGCCCAGAACAATTCTTATATTGCAGACCCTACTATATGACAAAGGCCTACACAGCCTTAAGATATATCACCACCTCTTCTCCTTTTAAATGAGTAAATACTAAGATTATTCTTTTTCCTCCAATAATTTCATCTATTTCTTCCCATCATAATTTGCATTTAAAAAAGACTTAAAAGATAAGGCCAGTTTATATTAGCTGGACTTGAAATTCATACCATATTGAATTCTAATATTTTTTGACTGGTAATTCTTTATAATTCTAAAAGATATATGAATCTATTTCTCAGATATATTAATTAATTTAATTTTCAAAAAGTTTTGGATCTTTTGATCCAGAGGGTCTGAAGTTTCTCAAGACTTTAACAACTATGGAAAATCATCTCTTTTAAAACAGACTAGGGTCTGAGACCTCAAAAAATTAAGCATGCAGATAAGGGGACATTCTGCAAAATGTGGACTATAACCATTCTCAATAAGTAAAATGTAGATAATGATTTTTGTCCTGCTACAAGGATGATGTGAAAATTAATCTATTAACAAGGACAAGATAATGATTTTGTCAGTTAAGCATTATTAAGCATTGATATTTTGCCTGCAAATCTTTTCAGGAAGATCCTTATTCATTATCCTGAGATGGAAGACAGAAGTTCTTGAGATAACAGATTTAGAAGGAACCCTTTAGTGTTTCATTGGGCTTTTCAACACAGTGCCTTCATTCCTGCCTAGGAAGTATTGCATTATCTATTAAATGTTCAAGTAAACTTTTCAAAAAGTCATGTCAAACAAACTTTAGTCCCAATTTGACGAGTAAGTATATTCACCCCACCAACTGTAAATGTAGAAAATGAAGAATAAACTCTTCCAGAAATCCCACTCAGACAAGTATTCTGGCTGAATTAAAAAATAAAGAAATTCATTGGTTAGTTTTTATTTGGTTTGCCTTCCCCTCAGGCTACCGACAGGCACAAGTACTTGTATGTGCAAACATGTATAGAAGTTTTCATGGCAATGTGTGAGCACGTCTGTGGTTGTATCTATGCATACACATACACTTACACTTACATGCTAGGTATGTTCTCTGTCCCTCCTCAGTCTTGCTTTGCTCAGTTTTAGATATTCACAGTGGCACTGATGGAGCAGAAATGGTGCAATAGTTCATCTGAGAAAAATAAGGTCAAGTTTTTGATCTTTGCTATGCATGAAGTAAAATTCTTAAGTTTTAAAACAGACACCAACACTCACTTCTCTTAAGCCCTACAAATACCATAACCTCTGTATGCGAGAGTTCCTGTAGATCTGTGGACATGTGAGAGTTGTGAATCTAAAGCCATCTCAGAGACAGCGCGAACAGAACGTAGGTTTCCTGTACTTCAACCACATGAAGTAAAGACTAGGACAGGGATATTTTCTGGAACTCTGACACAGTCATGTTAAGTTTAGAATCAAACCTGAAGTTCTGAATACTGAACCAGAGAAACATTTCCACCTCATCTACAGCCAGGAGTACCTAAAGGAACCTGCAGATACCTGAGTGCCCCTGGAACTGCCTACCCTTATAGGCACTCTGTTGCCCTTAGCCAAACTAATACTTCAAGAAGACTGACCTGTAAACCACCTTCTCTTCATGTGTTCATAAAAAGCCCCTGTAGCTCTGAGGATCCTGCTCTATTAGGCAACTGCTGCTTCTTAAACATAGTGATGCTGGAATCCTGGAAGCATAACTCTTAATTGCGGATCCTGATATCATTCTCTGAAAGGGACTTTAGTCAGTCACTGATCTTCACCATTTGCTTCTAGGTATTTTTAAACAACTCTGCTCCATAAGCTGGCTCCCATGGATGCCAGTTTTGGTCATTATTCTCTCCATTCATTGTAGTCTGTTTATCCGTCACAAGCTAGGCAGCAAGTCATTTAAAAGTTAATCAGTGCCCTGCTCAGCATTTCAATGGCTGTCTCCTTTTATGTGTCTAGACATTAGTTGAGAACACCAACTCAAAGAAATGAGCTATAGCTGCTGTCTGAAACCTTATACCTCATCCCTTCTGAATTTCAGAAAAGGTTCATCAGGAAGTTTTTGTTCCAGACCTTAAGTTTACTCTGAGTAAAATGTAAAGCCAAAAGAGATAATTTTCAGTGCAATTCACAGCAATTCCAGTCTCAATAGGAGAGCTGAATTTGTAAATTCTTTATTATACACAACATAACTGATTGTGCATTATTTTTTCCCATTTAGGATAAAATTTTTATGAGAAATGCTGTGTGTAGGCCTTTACCATTAGATGACTTATTAAACTGGAACTCTAAACATTCACTTAACCCTAATCAATATGTAGATGTGCACATCACCTGACACTATGAATAAGAGCAAACCTTTCTATGGCTAACAGGGGGAGTTAAAGAGTAAATAAGCTCTAGAATTTTAGATTCACATGCACATGGAATGTATTCATGAAAACAGGCATATAAAATGCAAAGACTGATCTGTTTACCATGTCTCATATGAGCAAATAAATGCAGTTGACATTTTTGGGAGTTACATAAGACAAAAGGGAAATTATACGTCATCTGATTTTTGCTGAAATAGAAAAATGGTATTCATGATGCACCTCCCCTTCATATTTCCTAAGAATTTACTAGTTACTTCTTGTTCTATCATGTGCATTTTTTTTTGTAGCGCTTTCATAATTAGTCTGATTACTGCATATTATGCTCATTTATAACTGCTTCCAGGAAAATTAAGCCCTGGATTTCATTTTCTAAATAAAAGTTTTATTAACCAAGGTAATTATAGCAGAAAGTATGATATTCTCTAAAGAAATAACAGACCTATTTCTTTAATTTGTCTTCCTGACTCTCTCTTTTTTTTCTTTCTCTTTTTTCTATTTCTTTTCCTTTCTCTTTCTTTCTTTCTTTCTTTCTTTCTTTCTTTCTTTCTTTCTTAGCATGAATTAGAGTTTCAGCAGGGTGGAAAGAATGCAGTCTGGTGTGAAAAAGCTCTCTATTGAAAAAAAAACCTCAGAACACAGGAAAATAATGTGCATAAAATCAATGGAGGCATAAACCAATAAACCAAAAATGAGTATTTTAAATGCTAGTCTTGTAAAAGCTTACAAAGTTTCTTCTTTAATTAGCTACTCTTACTAATGGAAAAATAATCCAAAATATTATATCATTTGCTTCATTGTCAGTCCCTTAGTAAAGGGAATTTTAGCAAGTCAGTGTTACTACACTGTTGCAATTTTAGTGGTTTAATCAAGCGACTAAAAAAGTAAAAACATTTTTTTACTATACTTAATTTAAGAAGGCAATCCAGCCACATCTGGGTTTTTGCCTATGTCTCCTTCTGAGAAAGAATGCTACTTCATGGCATCCTTGTTGATATCAAATGGTAGCCTGAGCTCTTCCATTCTCAGACAACCATTTTTCTTTCCTTATATTGCATCACTTACAGAAAATACACGCAAGTAATACATACAGAAAATAAAAATTTATAATTACTGTGCCACTGTTTTTATTAAATATTTATTTGGTTAAAAATTTTATTTTGGTTTCATTTTTCCATTCCGTAGATGTGATTTTCTAATGGTAGGGAGGGGAAAAATAAGAGAGAGAAAAATATGTGACATTTGGCTATGCTTTAGTTTTGCAAACTCTGAAGTGGGAAATGTTTGACAATTTTCCATGGGAACTTTTTCATTTTGGGAAATACCATTTTCATGGACTAAAAGTATTTTATTTAGAATATATTAAATAAAATACTTTCTTCACTGAATTACTGAATCATAGTAGTTTGTTATAGTGCATTCCAAAGTAAAATTGGTGACAATTATTCCAACAATTTGCAAGGGTTTGGGTTTTTTTTTCCTGTAAAAATGTGTTCTTTATAAAATCTAAAATGTTTCACATGTAGATACAACTTTGGTGAAAACAATATTAAGAAAGTAAGAAAAAAGTTAAGTAAAATGCCCAGCCTTTTCAGAATAAGGATTCTGTTAGTTATATGGGGAAACTTTCAAAATACAGCTTTTATGCTTTTACAGCATAACAAATAACCCCACGTCCCCACACCTCCCGTTTCAATATTCATCTAACATCTCTGGCCAGTTTTAGCAAAAAATGCTTTCTTAAACAGCAATGAAAAAACAAAACTCTCTTCATTACAAATATTTCAGTAATGTTTAAAATGCTATCACAGAATGAGAGTTTCAATACTTTTAATAGTTTTTACTGTTCCCATGGTGGTATAAATCTGGGTAAAGTTTAAGGTTCAGAATTAATTTTATACTTATTTTATTACTTTCTCCAATTTATTTCTAATACACTTTTTTCTTTCTGGAGTGAATTTATCTCAGTCTGCTGTCTTTCGGAAAGAAAGACAGAACCTCCTGCCAAAAACAGAACCTCCTGCCAAAGCAAGTTAAAATGTTGAAATGTAAAATTTATTTACAAGTACCTGCATAAGTCTTGCTTGTATAGCATTTAGCTTTACACTTAGTGGATAAAGTGCAAGACTGGAAAACAAGAACATTTAATCTTGATTTATCTAAAGGTATAGGAAGAATAACAGTTCTGGATGATTTACAGTGCACCTCAAGCAAGACCTGGAAGGACAACCTGCAAGGATGACATGAGAATGAAAATTGCTTAGTCAATTTAGTAATTGACTTTTTCATATGAAATTGTCAATTTCATGCAGAGGAAAACCTAGAGGCTTTAAAGGCAGTGGATTTAGGATTTAAGACTAATAGGAAATGACCTGAGCCCAAGAAGCCTTTTTTACAAGGTATGATACAGGAATTACATAAATCCAAGCGTACTTCATTCCTAGCTTAAAATAGAACCACAAAATCATAGAATAGTTAGAGTTGGAAATGACCTTAAGATCATCTAGTTCCAACCCCCCTGAAATGGGCAAGGACAACTCAAGATAACCGTGCCACCCAAGGCTATGTCCAACCCAGCCTTGAACAATGCCAGCGATGGAGCATTCACAACTTTCATAGGAAACCCATTCCAGTGCCTCACCACCCTTACGGAAAGAACTCCTTCCTTATATCCAATCTAAACTTCTCTTGTTTAAGTTTGAACCTGTTACTCCTTGTCCTCTCACTACAGTCCCTAATGAAGAGCCCCTGCCCAGCATCCCTATAGCCCCCTTTCAGATATTGGAAGGCTGCTATGAGGTCTCCATGCAGCCTTCTCTTCTCCAGGCTGAACAGCCCCAACTTTCTCATCCTATCTTCATATGGGATGTGCTCCAGCCCCCTGATCATCCTCGTGGCCCTCCTCTGGACTTGTTCTAACAGTTCCATGTCTGTTTTATGGTGAGGTCACCAGAACTGCACACAGTACTCCAAGTGAGGTCTCATGAGAGCAGAGTAGAGGGCCAGGATCACCTCCCTCAACCTGCTGGTCACACTCCTTTTGATGCAGCCCAGGATACGGTCAGCTTTCTGGGATGCAAGCGCACACTGCTGGCTCAAGTTCATTTTTACATCTTCCAACACGCCCAAGTCCTTCTCCACAGGGCTGCTCTGAATCTCTTCTCTCCCCAACCTGTAGCTGTGCCTGGGATTGCTCCCACCCAGGTGTAGGACCTTGCACTTGGCATGGTTAAACTTCATCAGGTTGGCATCAGCCCACCTCAAAAGCATGTCATTGTTGCTCTGGTTGGCATTCCTTCCCTCCAATGTATCAACAGAACCACACAGCTTGGTGTCATTGGCAAACTTGTTGAGGGCACACTCAATCCCACTGTCCATGTCACTAACAAAGATGTTGAACAAGACTGGTCCCAACACCGATTCCTGAGGGTCACCACTATTTACTGGTCTCCATCTGGACATTGAGCCACTGAGCACAACACTTTGTGTGCAGCCATCCAGTCAGTTCTTTATCCACCGAGTGGTCCACCTACCAAATTGATGTCTCTCGAACTTAGAAACAAGGATGGCATGTGGAACAGTGTCAAATGCTTTTCACAAGTCCAGGTAAATGGCATCAACTGCTCTACCCCTGTCCATCAGTTCCATAGCCCCATCATAGAAGGCCACCAGATTGGTCAGGCAGGATTTTCCCTTAGTGAAGCCCTGCTGGCTGTCACCAAGCACCTTGTGGTTTTTCGTGTGCCTTAGCATGCCTTCCAAGAGAATCTGCTCCAAGAAATGGGTAACTGAGTACGCAGACATACAGAAAACTTTGCTAAGTTGAGTTGTCTATCTTGGTGTCAGTGTATGCATTGGTACAGATTGGGAAACAGAGCTGCAAAACAAAGAAAAGTCTCGCTGTGCAGTGTTTTGTTGAAAGAGTGATGATTTAAGAGAACTATGCTACTAACTCATACAGGTACATAAGGGCAGCTCTACACTTGGAAATCCAGCCTTTCATGTAAAATCTTCCACCTTCGTGTACTTGTTTGCTTAAATATAAATGAAAATGTGAATTAAAATTACTGAACATTTCATTCTTAATTGTCAGGTCTGAGTCTTCAGGAACTGACATGGACAGTTCAGGAGATTTTCCAGAAAGATTTAGGAAGTTCTAATTTTCATTATTCTACTTCCATGCTGAAATTCAGGAGCCACAGAAGCCAGGTAGAATTCTGCATTTGCTTCTGTAGGGTCAGGTCTTCTCCACAGCAAAAGATACTTCTTCCTCCCATCTCCCTAGTTTAATTTCTCATTTTATTCCCCACTCTTGTATTTCTACAGAAAAATTTAAACTCCAAACTATGAAATCTGTTCCTTTTAACACTGGATAGAAGGTGAGAGAGAGAAGGATGTTGGGCCTTACAGATACAATAGCTTGAATTTTAAACCAAACACAGCTGTAGAGAAGTAAGAGGATCCCCCATGTGTTGGAAATCCTACCATGTTATTTATCTATACCCATTCGCAAACAAACAAACAAATAAATAAATCTTTGTCAACTTCTTGATGAGCTCAAAAGGCGAAGAGCAATAGTTTAATTCACAACTTTTTCCTAAGTCTACTTTCTGCCAAATATTTTTACAAGCTGGTGCAAAATTCAATTTGTGAAAATGCCATTTAACAAATGGCAACACTGAAGTTGATTTTGGAAAATTCTATTGAATTAGTTACAAATGGTGTCTAATTTCCTTCTGGTATGGAATTCTGGTATATATTAGTCACTTTAAATGCGTTGCAATGAAACACAGTTTTTATCTTTTTGTATTTAAAAAAAAATCAAACGCTGCTTGGTACAGAAAAGTTGTTCAGCAAAGATAGCTTTTTCTATGGCTTTATTGGCAAAACAGTGAAGACTGCATTGCTATTACTTTACTCTTAAAACTGTGAATCAATGTTTCAAGCATACAACAAAGTACCAAGGAATAAACTGGATAACTGCTCTGCATTTTCCATTGGATTCTTTTGAAATAGTTCTTTTTTTTTTTTTTTTTTTTTTTGTAAGAATCTAGAAGTTAGAACAGAAATCAAAAACCCAGAAACTGTGAATTGGGGCAAAAATAAAGTCCATAAACTCCCCTGTTAGATTTTGAATTTCTCAATACAGAACACTGTAATGAAGTCCAAATGATGGCAACTTCCACTGCAGGATTTTTAATATTAATTAAGACTTTTCAGATGAGTGATTGGCTAAGGTTGATTTATTTTTTTTTCCACCCACATGATACTCTACTTTGGCTTTAGCATTGCTTGTGAGTGATTTACAGTGTGTACAAAACTACACAGAAAACTGCCTTCAGATCTGCTCAGCCAAGACTGTTACAAGGGAAGGAGCTTTCTGGCCACTGCATTGCTCCCTGGACCAGTCTCAAAGGCGCCCAGCTTTTCATCTCATTCAATTTTAATGTTTCCACATTCTTTTTTCATCTGTTATGTCATCTGGGGATGGCTAGAGAAGAGTACGCTTATTCCACTCTTTTTATCATTTTTTTTAACCAAATATTCTAAGCAGCTGGTGAGAAAAGCAAAAGACTTTAAAGAACATTTTTGAGAGTTCTGGAAGTTCTCTTTCTCTGGAGACAGGAGGACATAGTCTAAAAACCTGGCCTAGAAAAAAAGAGCATTCCACACAATCTTCAGTTTTGAAAAATTTAGGTGTTCCTGTTACCTCTGATAATGACTGTTTGCATATGTCAGAACCTGTTAATGAAGTACCAGAGAGGTACTTTCTGTCCAAAGAATCACTTTTGTAGGTGATAACTTGAATTCCAAAGAAATGAGAAATTGGGTTTTATTTTCATTTTTTTTATTTCTTTTTGGAAAACATGGCATCTTCTTGAATATTTTACCTCAGTTATAGTGCACACGTTGAAGTGAGGAAGAAAAACAGTATGAGTCAAAATATTTGTCTGCATTTAAGGTTGCTTTGTATTGTCAGCTTCTGAAGGAATATTAAGCTGCATTTTTGAACAGGCAATGTATTTGCTTAATCATTGCTCTGCAGTTGCAGCAACAGATTGGAGATGTATTTTAACTCTGATAGCTAAAGTATTTCACATTAACGAGAAGTTATTTTTGCAGGGTCCTTCAGAGTGTTAATGATCTGATGAACCCAAAGACTTGGCATGAGTTTGACATTCTGGAAAATGATTAGAAATTTAGTGCATTATTTCATCTGTGTCTAAAACATCTGCAGAGATCTTTGAAACTCAGAAACAATGCTTTGACCTGGTCTTGCACTTTATTGATATTCCTAGGAGAAAATGCTCTTTCACTTGTTTCTGAAAGTATTTTTCAAAGTCTGACTGGAATATAATTTCTTTTTAAAAAGAGTTCTTAGGACTCTAAGATGTAGATAATATTTTTTTTTCATGTCATTAATGTACCTGAACAATTTTTGGCAAATAGTTTCTATTTGAAATTCATTCAATAAGCCTGAAATAGTTTGTGGGAAAGGATTAGACTTATCCTATTTCTTAATGTAAATAAAACACATATAAAAATAATAAATAAAGCTGCCAGATCAGTTATCTTCAAACTGAGGAATGTTATTAAGTTGTGGAATTTAGGCGATGCTAGTGATGAACATTATCCTTTCTCATGACAAAAAATATTACATG
>JAOEHY010040135.1:0-35478 GCA_025447955.1 Psilopsiagon aurifrons | reverse complement strand
GGCGGATAGCAAGAATAACAAATGGGGACATTCTTCTTATGTTTTAAATAGAAATATTTTAGGAGGTGTGAAAAGAAACAAAAATGAGACAGTGGTGTAAGAAACATCAATAGAAAGCTTTAAATGGGTATTCCTCTAAATGCTAAGATCAGTTTCAGTTTATATGAATATAAGCAAGTTAATTTACGCTACTTTTTTTTTAAACTTGAAATCACTTGCATGCAATGCAGCCTGGTGATTACAGTAATCTGTAATCCATGAAAGTAAAAACTACTATTGTGAAACTATCGCAGTAAGAAATAAAAGTCTAAAATTTGACGTAAACAGCACAACTTAAAGCTGTTTATGGTATTTACTAGTTTCCTGTAGCACAATTGTTTATGCAGACATGATCAGTATCAGCACATGAATATTATACTGGTTAAAAAGATATGAAAATGTGCTGATATTTTATCTCCTTTACACATCTGTGCATTTGTGGTAGATTAGCAGCTGTGCATGCAAGTGATAAAATGTAAACTTGCTGAACTAGTCGCCTGCCTTATTGACACGTTAATGTGTTACTGTGCCAAAGCTCTTCAAGTGAAGCTAGCAACCAGAAACCAGGCTCTGGCTATCTGCTGTGGGACAAAGTGGAAAATATGTAGCAGTAGTTTAAATAAACCTATTTGATATCAATCAGTTAAATGGATAAAGACACATGAGGTTTGACTGCTATTTGTTTACTTAAAACCAGTTAGCTTATGTCAGTAAGCTGTTGTGTCACTCAAAGTGAGTGCTAAATCTATAAATGTGTGCCTGCGTTGGTATGAATCTTCATCTAGATTGAGGTTAAAATTAATTTAGGTTAGACACTGCAAGCTTCTATTCTTTTTAAAACATATTAAAATATAAAAACCTCTTACTAAGCTGTTCATGCAGAAAACAGTCTAGCAGGTTAATATTAAAATGTTCATTGCCTAAGTGACTATTATGTTGAACTTATTTTCCAGTTGGAGAGTCAGGAGCTTTCCAAATCTGATGTATAATTCACAATTTAGGAGCAAATGTAATGTTTTTCTTTTACTACCACTTATCTCTTTCCCCTTCCAGGTTTTCACAGTTTCTTAACAATATGTCTAAATAATCCTGTTTAGTAACTGAATATTTCTCTGGCCTTCACCACAGTAACCAAATACCTCAAAAATATTATCCGCACAACTTCAAGCAGAAAATTGTCATTACTTCTGTTTTGCAGAAACAACAACCACAATGAAGAAATGGTGGTTTGCCCAAAACTCCCCAGAGTTTGTGGTAGAGATTGGGAGTTCATGTGTCCTAATGTAGTATCTTAGTCATAGTCATTCTTCTTTCCTTACATGTTTTGGTTCAAATGTCCCAAAAGAAAATCTCCTTAGTGTTTTATTTTTCCTAACTAGACATAGATGAACTCTTTTTCTCTAAGTCATCTATATGGAAGTAGTATCTAATTTGGAAGTAGTTTCACAAATTATGTTTTCACCTTGCATCATTCTGAGAATTTATATGTACGTTAATTTTTTCATCCATGTCTCCTGAAAAAGGGCACTCTCCAAAGTACTGAGTTTCTTAAAAAAAATTAAATCTAATGATTTTTTTTGTCTATAGCATTAATATTTTATATTTTTTATATTATGCTTTCTGGGAAGAGAGAAGAAAATTCACAGCAGGCTGGAGCTCTTATGTGAATGGGATTAGAAGTGTATCTTATTTTGTCCAAGAAAACAGATGATCTGATAGGGAGCAAGGAAAGGAGATAAACATAAGGCAGCATTACTTGGTAATAAGTATGAACAGAGAAATGAGAGAGAAAAGTGATGTTAAGAACAGAAAACAGTTACTTCATCATCTTTCAGATGTAGAAATGTGACTTCTTTTTTCGTTCTTGAGAAACGGTTGCCAAATGTATTTTCTAAATATATGTAAGATTAAAGAGAGTCAATGTAACTGAGCAGGAGGAACAGCTACTAATCAGTTCTATTAGGATATGCATAGCTTGTTAATGGCTGTAAGAATTTTTCAGAGCTTCTATAAACGATCAGGCTAAGGTTCCTGAGGATTATATGAATCTTGATGGATGTTAGACTTTAAACATGGCCATGTGAATTATCAGAAGCATTTGCAATTCTGTGACCTTGTTCCAAAATTTTTATGTTTCCGGTGTCTGAGAATATAGCAGTCTCTGTGCTTGCACATACTCATGTCAGTATCCTACACAAATACCTGATACTTCTCAACAGCTACCCATTATCTGGCCCACAGAAATGAAAGAAAAGACAAATGCATTTATTCTTCTTCTCCTCTTCTGGGGAGAAGCTAGGTCTCCTGAGGTACCTGTGCTTGCAACAGTTATTCCTATATTCTCATGTTTATCTTTCTTCTGTATTTCCCTTGGTGAATGCCCCTCTCTGCCATATTCTCTATGCCTAGAGTTTCATTCCTTCTCAGCAGTGACCTTGAGGATTCCAGATGAGTTTTCAGTGTTTCATTATTAGTCATACTTTAAAGTATGACATAATTTAAAGTATTTAAAGTAGCTGTAATTAAGTTGTGCTGAAGAAGGTTGACTAGAAGTAGCCTAGGACAGAAAGCTGAGCGTTGGATTTAGGAACCTGGAGAGTAGCAACAGCTGCCGTCTGCAAAAAACAGAGGTAGAGAGAAGTTCAGAGGCTCATAAAAAGCTTTGGAGTCATAAGGGGGAAGGCAGTACGTGTTTAATCAGGGATGGAAGCTTAGTGGATAAAAGGAGAACACTGCTTTGTTGGGAGAGAGGGGAAGGAAGGGGTATCTGCAGGGGTTGGGAAGACACAACTGAAAAGAAGTGATTGGTAACACATGCCTTCGAACAGTCTCTAGCTCTGCCTCTTTTCTGTCTTTTCTGTGTAAAAGATTGTACACGATAAAGTCAAAACTATTTGTTTCTAGAGTGAATGACTTCCTGCTCATCTATGTGCTGCAACTTGTTTTATATAAAAAAAAAAAAAATGCTGATGTACAAAGCTTAGCTCTCTTTTTAAATGTTAAGCCACAGAGTAATTATCATTTTTCTTATGCTACGTTTATGTTCCAAGATTCTAGTTTCTATTAATGTTCTGCATGTTTTCTAAGTAGATTACAGGGACATTTCTGCATCACAAGTAAGCCCTGGAGCTATTCTCAGCTTAAAGCTGGGAGAAACAAAGTGACATTTACATTGCTAAATGAGTGTAGAGAAGTTTCTGGCTCATTTTTTACAAGGAAAAATATGCTTCTAAGTAGTATTTCTCATTTTTGTTATCTATTTTGTTGCTGTCAAGCTTTAATAAATATTGAATTTCAAATAGTAATGAATTAAAGAAGAGGAAGGACTTAACAGCTGGGTACATTAATTCGTTTCTTGGAGCTGTATTATTCAGAATGCTTTACTGGTTTTCATATATATTCTTTAAAGAATTATCTTTCCATTCGCAGTAGTATACATTAAACAGTTGTGTACTAAATAGTGATACCTACTCAGAAAGGTTTTTTGGGGTTTGGGTTTGTTTTTTGGTTTGTTTTTTTCTTAAATCTTAGAGACCATGATAGTAACACAGGATTTAGTAATGTCATTTAATATAAGTCAAATATAAACACATTTTTTCTCTCAAAAATGGAAAATTTTATAGGCAAAATGCAACTTATTTAAGATTACCTCATAGCAGCCTTCCAGTATCTGAAGGGGCCCTATAAGGGTGCTGAGGAGGGACTCTTTCATTAGGGATTGTAGTGATAGGACAAGGGCTAATGAGTTCAAACTTAGATTTACTGTAAGGGTGGTGAGTCACTGGAATGGGCTGCCCAGGGAAGTTGTGAATGGTCCATTGCTGGCGGTGTTCAAGGCCAGCTTGGACATAGCCTTAGGTGATATGGTTTAGTGGGAGGTGTCCCTGCTCATGCCAGGGATGTTGGAACTAGATGATCTTAAGGTCCTTTCCAACCCAAACTATTCTATGATTCTATGATTATGAGATGGAACTGGCACATATATTTTAAATTACATGTTTTTGTGAGAGCCAGCATCACTTAAAGTAATAAATATATAAGCAAGAAATTGTTGGCTGTTGGACAATCTGAAATTCTTCAGCTTTTCTGAATATTTAACCTGTGTTATGTTCATTTTTCCTGTATTGGGTATGAATACTTCCCTCACACACTGCTGCTTATCCAGCTGTGTGAAGATTTTACTTTTGTTCAATTTATGGTAGCATTTGAATATTATCAAGTGAAAAGTGAATTTAAATACTCTGCAAGAAATACCAAAGCTCTGGAGAATCAAATTTAAAATTTACTTTCTCAGAAAATACAGGAACTTCTATATAATAATTTGTCTGAGTAATGCTGTTTTGACATAATAGCATTATTAGCGTCTGTTTCCTGTAAGTAGAATTTACTCAAGAAGTCGTACTTTTTATTAAACTTGAGTAAATGAATGTCACAATGGCTCAGAATAAAAAAATATTGGGGGATTTAATCCTAGTTATAATTGCAAATATAGTTCTGATCTTCAATACAACAGTAAAAAAAAAAAACCTTCCAGAATTTGACATGTATGTTCTGAATTACAAGACAAATTGTTTCTTATTCTTCTAGGAAGTTAGAAAAATTTAATAGTTAAGAGCAAATTTAAGGTACAGCTGAAATAGGCTGAAATAGATTGATTTGTGTGTATCTAAAAAGACAGAAGCTGTTCGCTGCTCTGACTAGGCCATTCTGTTGATGCCACAGTTCTAATGCATTCACCTTGTAAAACTGGAAGCAGCACATAGATCCATACAAGTCACAGATCTGTCAGTTCATTTTAAGTTTTTATATGCACTGGGATATAAAGAACTCCTGAATTAGGTGTAGTGCAGAGAAACTACCAACATCCTGCATATGGTCTGGCATCTTTCCACCACCCAGTTGCAAGGTTTATTTATTTGATCAGGACATTTCATACTGTCTTCCACTTTCCAGCATGTATCCATGTGCCTATGATGACCATATGTGCAAATCTCACACCAGAATTCTTGCTGACTTCTCATATTTCCAGTACAGCTGCAATTGAGGATGCAGCTATGTCAGATACACTCTGCCTTACGTGAGGGATTAAACCATGACTTGTGATGTTTTCTTAATTGCATAAGTTGTTAAAATCTTCTTTTAGCTCTGTTACACTGCCGGTTCTACTGATAGGCACAAGCCCAAAGCGTTCCACTGTTGAAGCTGAATTTGCATCATTTGTGCCATTGCATCCTGTCCATCTGCAGTTATAAATAGTGGAATGGACCAGTTTACCACTTGCTTCATTTTGCTGTCACATCAAAATGGTGCTTCTGTACTGTCTTTCTACTGTTCACACTTTGTCAACATTAATGTCAATGTCCAGTGTCGTTTATTCTGTACTAACAGTGTTGATCTTTTTGCCACTTTCAGCTAAAAAAGAGAGACAAATATAGGCTATAGCCCTTCTGCAGTGTGTCCCTAGCTGTCTGGCAGAAACAAAACCCATGAAGAACAGTACTAAAATAATTCTCTGTGTGAATTGTCAGTAATTCTGTAGAGGAGATATTCTAGCTAATACTTTTTGCTTGAGAATCTTACCCCTTGATAGCGACACATCTTTTTTCTCTAAGTGCATTCCAAAGTTGCAGTACCATACTCAAACTTTTTCTTCAAAGAGCTGTATGCAAGTCATTGCATATGTTCAAAGGTGGAACCAGGTGCTATTTCAGTCCTCTGGTCTGTTCTCCAGGAATATGTCAGTAACTTGATGTTCTATTGCAGCAATTTGTACAGAAGGCTTAATTTGTTTATCTTCATTTTAATTTGTGAACTCCAATGATACTTAAAAGTACTGCCAATGTAAAGATGCTCTAAGAAGTTCTTTGTTAAGTCAAGTTAGAAAGTAGCAGAGATAGATCTCACCTGATTTTAAAAATCTATAGTTTAGACATCTACATCTGAAAATCAACTAAGGATTTATAGTCAGGAAAGAAAAATAGGCACTATTATGGTATGATTCACCATATCCTCATCTGCAATCAGCAGAAGTAATTGTAACCTATGAACTTCTCACTAACAGCTATATAGAGGAATCAGACAAGCTACTCTGCCTAGATTTAAATATTACTGGAGATAGCCAGTCACGTGTTCTAAAGCTGAACTGCAGAGTTCTCACAAAGGTGCCTCTCTATCTTATGATCAGGTATTAAATGGTATAACTTCATTTTTAACACACCTTTACTTTCTCAGAAAATCACAGCAGGGGTCTAAGAGGGATCCAAGTAGGAAAATGCACAGACTTCATAGGAACAGTATGTCATCGTACGTGCCCATCAAGCTTGACTACTGAATACTGAGACAGACCACTCTGTAGACAGTTTCTTCTGAACCTACCCTTTTCCAGAAAGAGATCACTTTCTCTCAAGAAGTAATTATAGGAAGTATAAAATTATTTTTTTCCTCTGCATCCTTCCAAGAATTGGAGGATACTGAACACAAAATTTTAATTCTTGAGAGACTGAGAAATCATTTCTGAAATGTGCTCTTTACAAAACACTACCAAATGGATATAGCATTCGTAAATGCTAGGCTAGGTTTCTCAAATGAGTGTTCTTTAGCATGCCCAAAACCTCGTTTTCTGAACTCTGCTTTTCACTATGCTGACTTGTTGTTTGAAGACTACAATAGTTGCCTAAATGGGAGGATATGTGCATGTGAAAGCAGATTGCATTGACTTAGTATGAACACGTTTTTCATCTCGGTAGTGCTGTCTTCCCTCACTTGCATGTGCTATTGTAGCTATTGGTTTTATTGTTGCCATTATTTCAGAAGGTAGTACAGCCAGAATAGTCACTAGACTGCTAAACTCAAGCCTACTATTTGGCTTTCACATAAAGAAGATTCCAGTCTCTGGACTCGAGGTGTAGTGCACTGTGTCTCTCATGAAGCTATTTTTTTGCCCGGTCCCCCTATGCAAGAGGAGCTGTACAGTCAACTGTTCTTGGTCCTAAAGGCAGTGCTGTAATCTCTCAAGTTTCTCCAAACTGAAGGCATATTTTTATTTTGAGTTGTAATTTAACCACATGGGAGCCATATGGCAGTTTGAAGTGAAGAATACAAGCATTCCCAGTGAGTTCCTGAACATACATGTTTTACTCTAACAGTACAGAAGACTTACAGAGTGGGGGTGGGGACACACATCTAAAATGATCTTCTTAATGCTTGGTTCACAAATTCTGAGAGACCTTAAGTTTTGATCAGCATCTCTGAGGGAGGCAAACCTCTGTTTTTATCCCTCCTTCAGCTGAATTTTCTGGTTGTTTTTTTTTCAGGAGAATCGCTTTTCTTGTTTAAAGATCGTAGTGTTTAGTGCCTTTTCTGTGATTTCTTCCTTTTACTTGGAATTTATACTGTTTTCTTCTCTGGGAACACTTGTCAGCCATCATAATTGAGTGATTCTGCCAGAACCTAAAACATTTTTTAGGACAGAAATTTCTTGTTCAGCTTTTTGTTCAGTTCTGTTCTTCAAAATGGAGTTCTAATCCAAGATGAAATTTGCAATCACAAATTGTGTGTAAAGCTAAAAGTAGAATACTGTTTGTTATGGTAAAGGTTCTGATAACTATACGTGCTATTGTTATGGTCCCTTTTGCTTTAGAGGATATTTATCTGAGTGCAATAACCAAGTGGTTTACTGCATGAGGAACGAATCAGGTGGTCTTTACACCCATTGGCTTCTTCTGTGATGCTTCTAGTGATAAAAAAAAAAAACAAACATTAAATTTACCATCAGAATGAGTTATCTTCAGACCTGAAAGTTATATGTCTCTTCCTACTGATCATTTCCAGCCTTTCAGTTTGATCTGTGTAGTTTCTTTTTAAGATTATAGTACGGAGATTATTTGAAGGTGCAAGACATCCCTGCCATAAGAACATAAGAATTGACATTTATGTAATTGATTCCTGTAACACAGCTTTTTTTTTTTTTCTTGAGACTGTTATTTTGCATCTGCTTGCAGAGCAGATACATAAATATATAATTGCTTATGTAAATTTACTTATTATATTTATAGACACAGATATATAGCGTTAAGTGCTTTTGCAAGCTTTAGAGTGCATGGAGAGGGTTCTTTCTTGCTTTAATTATAGTTACATGACAGCGACAGTAAGAAGAAGAATCTTTATACTTGTTGGCAATCCACTGAAAAGAAATGGAATTACTACATTGATAAATACATGATGTGCTTAATGAAGGTGATATTTTTCATACATTTTATCAATTATTTGCTTCATAAAACAGCATTCCTTTTTATGCCTCAGTCATTTTCCATATCCTTCTTTTTAATTTTGTTTTATTTAAGCTATGATTTTGTTATAATATTTAATATTATACTAATTCTGAATGTTTCTACTACTTAATCAGGTGTAAGATGCTTTTCTGGTACATGTATGTTTGAGCGTGTATCAAGGACAACAAAAACAATGTTTATAGAGAACACTCTGTAGTACTTGTAACTCAAAATACATTTATATTTTATATTGCTGCATCTCTTTCGCATTTGTTTGTCTCTATCTTCAAGTTACATTGCTAGCTGAAGGAATCAAATTTTATACTTCATATTCCCAAACTGAACTTCAGTTCCCATTTTCCTACGTTCTCTTTCAATTATCCATAATAAACAGGTAAAAACAATTTTAAATAAAATATAACTTATTTTTCTTGCTTGAAGATCAAGCATTGTCATAAGAATCTCAGATTCTTCTGAAACATGAGTAATATGAGCAGATAGCATCTAACTATTTTGTCTTTTCTATTTTACCTTTTAAATATGATTGACAGTTCTTTGGCTTTGTTCCTTTAGCACTTTTAAAACTTGATGATTTTAATATGACATACAGTTTTTGCAGACTGTAAGAGTTACACAAAAACAGCACTGATAGCATTCAGCCTAATAAAAATCCCAAAATATTAAAGTTTTTAATTAATGAATATCATGGAAAGGACTGGTACCTGTGCTTTGTCTGTACCTAAGTATTTTCTTCTCTGTTTGTGTATTGGCACACAAAAACACCTTTGCTGTTTTCAAATAAGGTACTCATACATCAAGTGCCAAAAATAAATGGAAATAAGCAAGTATATCCTTCTGATAATATTTAAAGTGCAGTGCATGTTACCTTACATCACCTCCTGCTACATCACTCCCATTGTTCTCAGCCCATTTACTTATCTTGGATTCCGGCTACTTTCTGGTTATGTATGCAAAAGTTCAAGTGATTCTTTTATAGTTCAAGTAATCTTCATTAAATGTGAATTAGTATGATATGCATAAGTAAGTGGAATATAGGATGTTAGATTGTTCCAAACTATGAGCCTGTGTATGTTTAGAAAGACTTACACGATCTATGGTGTGAATGCCTGTTCTAAAAGTGCAGTTCCTTTACACACAGCAATTTGATACTTCAAATATGTATGCATGGAGAATTATGATTGCACCTTGGCTATTCCAGATGAAAGTTGGTTTAGGTGAAGTAGAATGCTGAGAAAAGTAAATGATAAGGAAAGTGAGGTAAGAAATAGATTCAGCTTATGACAACTAAATTTATGTATCTATACGGAGGTATCTGCAGTGAAGAAAGCAGCCTATTCAGTATCGCTAATGTTACGACAGCACAATTCAGCTGGCACACCAATGGATGTCCACTTCTGAATGAGTTTAACCACTTGCCAGGCTACACTGTCTGTAATGGAAAATTAAATTTTTAGCTCGTGTAGATAGTTATGTTCAGACACATAAATTTAAGTGTCACAAGCTTGAGTTAAATCCCATTTTATGTGTCATACAGCTCATTACTTTGGTTTTTGGCATTTGTGCAAGTAGGAAGAGCAGGTTAGCATCCTCAGCAAAAGTTCATCAGGTTTCTTTGGACAGATTTTCAAAGTATTTAATAATATAGTCCTGACACTTGTTTGTATGGGTGACATTCATTGTACGTTATTCCTAATGAACATTGTATATTAGGAAGAAGTTTTCTGCTATGAGAATGGTGAGACGCTGGAACAGGTTGTCCAGAGAAGTTGTGGCTGCCCCGTCCCTGGCAGTGTTCAAGGCCAGGCTGGATGGGGCTTTAAGCAACCTGGTCTAATGGAAGGTGTCCCTGCCCATGGCAGGGGTTGGAGCTGGATGATCTTTAAGGTCCCTTCCAACCCAAACCATTCTGTCATTCTAAGATAAACAGTGGTTTTGTACCAGCTGCATACTTTGTTTCATTTTACGCCACCTTTTCTTGTTAACTGCATTGTTTTCCATGTGTCTGCACTGCCACATCCCCAGACAACATTGTGTAAGCAGGGAGTGAGTGCTCGTGTTCCCAAAGTCTGGGACAAGGAGACCAAAGCTGTAAAGCCAGCACAGAAAAGAGCTGGGTGAATCCATTCAGAGGTGTTAGTACTCATAGTCCTCCCAAGAAGGATTGCTGCCCAGCTCTCCAAAGCCAAAATCCTCAGACCTGTAAGTGTCAACACAATGAGGCGTAGCTTGCTTAGACATCCAGGAGCCAGCGTGGCAAGAACCAAATACCTGCACAGAGAAACTGGGAAATGCAGAGTTTTAGCAATGCTGTTTCTACAGTGCACTGAATAACTGAAGTGAATACTGTAAGCAAACAATGTTCATCACTCTGCCTGGACATACGATCATGCTACAGCAGAAATGTATAAAAATTTTGATCATCCATTTTTCTTCACATCTTCCTTTACGTAGCTTATCCTGAAACTAATGCATGGCCTTCTACCCAAGAGATTCTTCCCATCTATTTTGAACCCTATACTTGCCTCCCTTTTTTTCTCAAGTTCGTGTTCCCACTGGACAAATTCACATATTTCTGCTAAGCACAATCTCCAGAGCTGGTTTTTTTTTTTTTTTGCTAGCTTTCTAGACCAACTTGCCATTTTTTAGGATTGGAAAATGTAACTGAATCATGGTAGCCCATTAACAGTAGCAGGTAGTGCCAGTGATCCTGTGTTTAGGACTTTAAAGTGAAGCTAAAAATGAAGATTGTGCTCGGGAGCAGAGAAATCTACAGAGATGGGTAAAATTGTTGCAGTTCAAGACCAGTTTACAGTATTTCCTTGGTTGAAAGCAGCAAATCTTGCAAATGTGTTTATTGGGCCAATTTTCTTTTCTTGTTCAGCAGTACACATACCAGTGATGCTGTTGGAGTCAGTGTTTTCCTGTGCTATTTTGCCAAGCTTGTTAAGGTCTTTCTTGCTAAATGTGGAAGGATTTTAGAACAAATACTAAGGCAACTTTAGCTAAATTCTCACGATAAATTCAGCTGTGATGCCAAATTAATTTGTTGTGGGCTAATTTGTCATCCCCACTCCCTGTCATTCCTTTCCATAGCTTCACGCTATGGAATTCTACTGTCACAGGGGAAGCTCATATGAGAGCTGCCTCTTCAAAGCCTATTCCAAGTCTGAAAACAGACAGGGCTGTCAAGTACAGGACAGATTCTGTGAAGCAGAGGAGACCTTAGACTGCCAAGTGGATCTTGACACAAGAGAATTTGACCCTACACATACAGGTTTCAAATCTGTTTCTGAAATAAATCTGCATGACATTTTTGGGGGTTTGCCTTGTTCAAACGTGCAGCTATTTGGTCCACAGAATAACACAGTTTAAGTATAGAACAGCACTTGTTAATGTCAAAACATTGTTTATGTACAATTTAATCTCCTATGATGGTGTATTTATTTGCTGTGTACTTGCTTGAGTTATTTTCATCAAGAAATTCTGTCTATGTGTCGCTTTGGCAACATCTTTGCAGAGTTTACAACTTTGAAAAACGTGTTGGCATCAGCTATGCAGTCCTTTTAAACAGCTGCTCTGCAGTCATGCTGTTTCAACATGCCACCACACATGGCTGAATTATGCAAATAGTTAATATTAAATGACTGAGATACAAGAACAATTTGTACACTCGATATAGCTGATCTGTGGAGTATAACATCCATTCATATAACCGAGTTAGTGTGGGACAATTTAAAGGCAACAACATGATTCTTTTGACTTTCTATCTTGTATTAAAGGCAGCAGTGAACAGAGAGAAGGCATATGGCAGGAATGTTTTAAAAGGCTGAGGGGGTTTTAACTCATTATTAATAATGCAATGAAAATAGAATGTGCACCAGTGTAATTTTCTGGCAAGTATTGAGAAATAGGTAAGATATAACAAATGTTTGTCATTCAGCTGTAAATGTGAGTTACCACCCTGTTCTGGCTGAATAGTAAGATAGAATGTTAATTATATAGAATGCTAATACACTAACAGTATTGCTTACTGAAGAAAACAGCATTTATAAAAAGCAAACAGAACCATTAATAGTTTTAAAAATATATAAATTGGCATAAAATTTACTTTGAAAGGGTTTTCTACTGACCTTGCTGTTCTAATTCTATAATAATGAATCATCTAAATAATAGGACAATTACTACTAATAATAAGTGCTTTAAATTCAGTAAATTGTTTTCTAGTGATTGCATCCATTATGTGTGTGTGGGGAAAGAACATTAGCTACTAAGATGACAAAAGAAGATGTCCAGTTAAAGTCACAAAATATTAGGGTTTTTTTCCTTTCTCTACTGTACATTTTGAATAATCTGTTTTGTTCAGCTAAGTAGTAAAAAAAGATTACTTTTTTAGTTAATCCAAATTGTTTACAAAGCAAATTGTTAAGCATCCAAAAAAGTCTGCATTTCTGTACACTTCTGGTTTCCTTTTCCCATTTTGGAACTTCCATTTTTCACAAAATTTCTTTTCTACTCTGATCCCGTTTTTGCCATAGGTCCACTTAAGGATTTTTCATTGATTTTTCCTTGTCTGATCTGGACTGAAGAGCACATATATATTTCTAGTAATGTATTTATAAGACTTCTGTGCAAGATCTAGCACTCAAAAGTACAATTTGTCACAGTCATTCAAATCAGATTTGTAAACTCCTTTGACCTGACAAAACAAATTAAAAAGCATTATTTTAAATCACATGGAAGCTGAAGTTAAAAGAGATACTGGGGTCCTTATTACACTGTAAATGTTTTCTGTTACAGCCTTTAAGCAATACAAAATTTGACTTGTATAAATCCTTTGTGCCTTTTTTGTTTTCTTACTTTTACTCATGTCCAGTTAGTAATCTTATTAATTACGGCAAGTGTATGTTCGTGCTTTTTATATTTACTCATCCACTTACACATTTAGTTTGGTGAATATAATTATATTATTAACAAATAAATATTTAATAGGTTCAAAGGTAATTTTACTGAATAACTTAGCATTGTTCTTTTGTGGTTTTATAGGAACTAGCCACAATGAAACAGATTCTAATTAGTCTACATGGTAAACACTATGAACAAAACTCACGTCAGTCTCATAGTGATGCAAAAAGTGTGACTACAAAAAACAAATCAAATCCTTCAGTAAAACAGCTGCCAGAACATGAAGAAGAAAATATATTTACACCTAAGCCAACAGTATTTGTAAGTACTATAAGTGCCATAAGCTTTTTTGATAATTCCCCTCACTTTTTAAAAAGAAAAATGTGGGTTCATACTTCAAGGTGATGTATGATTAATTCAGCTGAACACTTGCACATTTTATGGGAATGGTCAGTGTTGCAGAAATAAATTACTGATTATGATGTTATTTAGCTATTTGGTATTTCTAAATTTCTTCCTACATTTTAAGTTCACAGCATTCTAGATTTTGTTTTTAAATTCCATTATAATATTACAGTATTGTGTTTAGCAAAATTTTGAAAGCCAAAGGGATCCACAGACTATGTATACAATTTTAAATCTACACTGATTATGTATGAGTTGAGTATACGTGTGTGTGCGTGTAGAGAGAGAGAGGAGAAGGGGGAAATAGGTGTATTTATATATCCTTATATTCATTTATATATGCATATTAAAGTGTATTTGTGTATATCTAAATATATATAAAAAAATACATGCCCAGTGTCAATGTCACTTCTGTTACTAAGCATAACTTATATTATAAAATGCTGGTTTACTCCTTTAGAATCTAAATGCTTTATTTTAAATACTTCAAGGGGCCTGCTTCAGATTTAGTGCCCCTAGTATTTAAAAGCTTCATGAAAATGGTTTAGAAGTTTCTCATTATAACTGTGTCTGAACTGATAGATTCAACAGAACCAAGTTACAATGTTGAATCACAAAACAAATTATGACTCTTTCTTAACATTTCTTGAGGCTACCAGGGTAGACTGGTTGTATCCACACTGCAGCACAGCATATGTGCTCTTTTGGTACAGATATACATGTACACTTTTTTTATCCTCTGGCAGAAACTTTAAAATTCAGTGTGTTAAACAATACAAGGTTTGTGTTGCAGCACATCAGATACTGTTTCTATAATACAAGATGTAGGAAATGGTTGCTTCTCTTGGACATGATGTCAGGGCTTTTGGGGATTTTAGGGGTTCAGAATTTGCTTGGATAGTGTTATGAGACTAACCACAGGCAAACCCAGCGTTGTCTCATGCACAGTCCTTTCAGTAGTGCTAAATCATACTGCCCAGATTTTGTTTTTCATTCAGTGAGCCAAAACAGAGCCAAAGTGTAAGCTGACAGTTAGGTTCTGTAGATGATCCAGTGTTTCAGTGTTTTACATAGGGATATAGAAGTGGAGCAGGAATCTATAAAAAGAAAAAAAAAAAGAGCTTTTACATTTAGAAATTCTGACCAATTCCTCTTTGAAAAATTCTTTTCAGACATTGGAGCAGGGAATCAAAAATGGGCAGATGGCAGGGTTTCTTCTTAGATGGAGAAAGAAGTTATAAGTCCTGTGAAAATCCTGGCAATTTAGGTCAATTTCTAGAATTTTAAAAGCCTGCACAAATACAAAAGATGTATTTTTGTAACTGAAAGCTTCAAAATGAGAGAAAGATGGAGATTAAAATGTAAAGAGACTCCCCACCAGAAGGCCAGCTGAATTAAATTGTTTTCTAAACTGAATGGTTAGTAAGTCTTAAGTCTTGAAGGAAAGAACAAATAGAGAGCAGACAGAAAATGGAACTAGAAAAGGACAAGTTTAGGGACAACAGACAAAAGAGACAGTAATCACTAACGCAAGATTATACCCAACCCTGAAGTCAGAATAGTCGTTACCTTGTTCCATCTCCACTTCTTTAGTTTTATTTCTGTATACAAGCAAACACTGAATTGCCACAAGAATATCAAGCAGTCCTCACTGTGTAGCAATGGCCCATAGGATTATGAAGGCAAGAAAAGTTGTTCACAGATAATTCTCTGCAATTAAAATACTTTCTGCACTGTCATAAAACTGCTGAATTCTTGTATTTTTAAGTCCAAATTTTTAAGAACTATATTTCTGCATAAAGTGTTAGTCAGTTACAGCACACGTAAGATCTCTTTTTTTAAGTCCCATCCCCTTCTCAACTGGGAAAGTCAGATGATGCTATTTCATATGAAATCTATTTATGGCATGGTTGATGTATGTTTTCATTTTGATAGATGTTTTAAAACAAATCACTTCCTACTGTATAATCTGCTTTTTATAAACTAGAAATAAGGAGATTTTAATACAGATATGTGGGAATAAGAAACTTAAATGCTAAGTCATGTTTAGAATTTATTTGCATTTAAGCAAAGAACTCTCTTGTCACTGCGAACTGCATTGGAAAGAGACTTTAGTGTAGATGGCATGTTTTTCTTCTGACTTCTGATTTTCTTCTGACTTTCACTGTCTCACAATTGAAACTTTCTTTATTTTACAGACAAATAAAGAGGCACCTGTATGGTACAAGAAAATGCAGAAGAAAACATCACCATAGCATTTTTCCAAAATTATTCAAAATAATCCTTTGGGGATATTTTCTTGGAAGAAAGTTATTTTCCCCATAACAATGCCCTTTTTACCATAAAAGCGAACAACTGTTTTGGTTTGAACTGTTCTTTTATACCTGTTAAATGATCTTATGCTTCTTAAAATACTTTTTAGATCTGTCATGTGAATAAAGTGCTTGGAAATAATACATGAAATTATTTTACTAACATGTACTTGAATTTTAGAAGATAAATAAGCACTAGCATATTGTATACGTTTATAATCTGGGCAGTTAAAGGACGTGTTATTTAGAGTGTTCAAATTAATGCATATTTCAGCTTTTTTATATCGTTTTTCTTGGACCCTGTGTTTCATGCCACATTCCTTGCAACTATTCTGCCTCATAAAAATTTAAAACATATACATGAGTTAACATCAGACTATATCCTGCTTTCTATGAATGAGATTCATGTCAGGAGAAAAAAAAATAATTTCTTATCTGCCTTAATTTGTATAATTTGCTATTTGATATATAATTTGTTCTACCAGACAGACATTAAAAATTCTAAAGAAGCAATGAATACATCTTAATTACCAGCACTGATTTTTTTAGTGCCTAGATACACTTGCTCTGGTATAGTTGCATCAGTGTACTAATAAAATTAGGCCATGATGTTTGATTATCATGCAATAGTGAAATGGATACCTTGGCATATTTAGTTGTATGAAAATAAGCCACGTCTTCCAAGAACACAATCTACTTATCTATTCCACTCCACCATTTATTTAGACTATAGAAAATGTCTCTCATATTTTAAAGCACTTTTGTCTGCATACGGTACCTTTCTATGTATAACATAAATATAGAAAATATTGTTTAACTGACTGGACACTGAAAATACTGCTCAGATTTCATTTAAAAGGAAGCTCCTTTTTCTTACTTCCTTTTTCCCTGACAGTATCTCTTCAACTGATTCATTGTTCCTACCTGAACAAGAACAATAATTACTTCCTGTGTAATACAAAGCTTAATTTTATCAAGCTTATGATTCCTAGATACACTTTTCTTCATTTTCCAAACAGTAATTTGACACACAGCAATACTTCCTCTGCTACAGGTAAACTTCAGTTTCTTTATTGGGGTCTTTTTTCTAATTCTGAGTAAGGTAAAAATGCACATCACGGGTTTAAAATTAGCATTCCGTGAGTGAGAGGGGGCCAAATGCATAGGCAGAGGTAGTATGTTTTACTAGACTAACTGGTATTCACTGGGGAAAAAACAGACAAACCTTTGGGCTCACAAATCTACCTGTACAGACATTCCTGAATAAACTTTTTTTTACTGAAGTCTAGGTTTTTATCTAACTTCTATTTTTATGTTAATAGAATCATTAACTTCTTTTCATGTGAAACAGCTCCCATATGCAGATAGTCATTATGTAGTTTCTAATAGATATTTTATATGATTCACAGTGCCTAGTTTAACTTCAGAGACTATCCTGTTTGTCTGTTATTGCACAATAATTAGTAAATTTTATTATGTAGAAGGACTGTCAGGTATTTTAGGCAAGGTATTAGTTGGTATTTTAAGTATTCACAATTTGTTCACCTTTAGTATTCTTATAGACAACTTAGTGAAATATGGACTATAAGGTGAGTGGAAAATTGGCTCGCACACCAAGCTCAAGGAAATGTGAGCAGCAATGCAAAGTTCAACTGGAGAATAGTAGCATCCCTTGGCAAGTTCATAAGCAATACCAAATTTGAGGGAGTAGTCTATGCTGGAGAACAGGGTTTTGGAGCAACCTGAACAGGCTGGAAACTGGGTCAACAAGAACCTTATGAAGTTCAACAACAGCAGTTGCAGTCCCACGTGTAGGGTGGAATAACTATATGCCAGTACTGTCTGGAAAGCAGCTTGGATTAAACAGACCTCAAAATCCTAGTGAACAACAAATTGAACATGAGTCAGCAATGTGCCAGCTAGCCGCATCCTGGGTGGTATGAATGACAGGCTCGCCAGCAGATGGAGGGAAGTGATCCTTCCCTTCTATCTATCTGGTGCATAGGAGACCACATCTGGAGTGCTGCCTGCAGTTTTGGGCTTGTTCAAGACAGATTGACACACTGAAGTGAGTCTACCAGAGAGTCACCAAAATGATCAGGAGCTGGAGCACCTGATGCAGAAGGGGAGGCTGAAAGAACTGGCCTTGTTCAGCCTTACGAAGAGAGAGCTTGGAGGGAATATATTGCAGTCTCCAACTACCTAATGGGATGGTACAGAGAGAGCAGTGCCAGACTCTTCTCAGAGATGTACAGCAATAGAGTAATAGGCAGTGGACACAAACTAGAGCACTAGAAAACTCAGCTATTATGAAAAATGGTTTTACTGTGAGGGTGATCAAATACTGAAACATTGCCCAGGGAGGTGGTGGGATCTTCATCCTTGGAGATGCTCAGACTGGACAGAGTCCTGCACGACCTGGTGTAATTGGACCTGATTTTGACACTGACCAGAAGACTGGTTTTCAGAATTCCTATCCAACCTAAAATCTCTGTCTGGTGATATTTCTAAATATAAGGATTTAAGATAGTGACATTAATTTACTTCTTAACATCCAAAATACACAAAGTGTTTTGTTCTTCCACAGAAATAAAATACACAAGAACAATTTGATTCTTCCAGAACAAATTGTGCATTGTCAATTTCTGGGTCCTCCAGACAGCCTGATTTTCTAGGATGGCAGACAGAAAACTGGGCTGATTTATGGTGAAATTCTATTGACATATAAAACCCTCTTCAGATTGCAAAATTGTTGTTTTTTTTTTAAATCACTAACAAAGTTCATGGTTACATTGTCAAAACCACAAGTCACTTGTTAGCATATGCTTGTAACACATAATGCTGTTGGTAAATTCTTGCAATCCACATGGTTCTTGTGTAAATCTCAGTATGGTTTAGGGGATTTTTTTTCCCTGTTGAAGACTTTGAATTTTTCCTGTGTCTCCTCACTGCATTAGTTATGTAGGAGAGCACCTTCTAAGCTTTTCATGCTAAAGCAGAACGTCACTTATATATAACTATTCAAATGTGAAAAGCCCTACAGCAAAAATTAATCTTTTTTTATCTTTAAATAATGAAAAGGTTCAGTTGTATTACCTGTCCAACATTTTTATTGATGTTCTTTCCTGCAAACATAGTTGTCAAATGAATTATTCCGAAATTATTCTTCACGGTCTTTGCAGTCCTATTGTAGTAGGTCTTGTGTCAATGATGTGCGAGTCAAAAATAATGAAGAGAAATTTCTAAGGGTAGTCATGCATGTAAGCAACTTGTGACTGAAGTGCCCAACCCACATAATCATCCTCAGTTCCTCTTTTTCAAACCAAAGGGAGCAAACAGAGGAAAACCTCTATCCACTATTACATGTCTTAGTACATTAAATTGGTGTTACTTAAGCAGCAAGTTTTGTAAATATAGGGATTGAACAGGAAAGAAGGAAGGACAGCTGACTTAGAGCAGGTTACAATGTTTTCCGTGGTTTTAACAGGGAAATTGCTGTCTCACCTTTCTGTCCCATGCTAGAAGCAAAGAAGCTCTAACATATCAAGGAAACCTTTTCTGAGGAAAATTGAAAACATTAAATTGCTATTTTTTTAAATAAGGACCTAAACTTTGAAGGCTCGTTGCTGAATCCTATGGTCATACATCACTGGCATTGTAGTTTCTAAGTATTTTCTGTAAAAGAAATATGTCATTGGGATTTGTAGTCTTCCTCCTCTTTAAGACTTTCTGTACAAAACTGATGAAACCTTGCAAAAGAGGAACAAGTGTAAATTCACATATTAGTTGACTATTTGTATCTTTGGGATACAATTTTCTACCTCTTGCACTTTAGCTGTTTCTGTTTCATTTATCCTTTAGTATGATATGCAGTTTGTACTAAATGTGATATTTAGTTCCTACAAAAAGGAACACTTAACTCTACTGATGGTCAGGTAGAATTATTTTGCTCCTGGTAGGCATTCATCAACTTCAATGTCTTTGGAAGACATGACTCAGAACACAACTTTCTAGAAACAAATTATTACCTTTTGAAGAAGTAAATATGTTATTATATATATATGTGTCTCAATCAATTGCCAGCCTGTTGTACATTTACATGAAAACAGATTTATATACAACAGTTTGAGCCTGTAACAGCCTGTCATCTTTCAGGGTTGCACTCGTTAGGGAGGTCTACTGAGGAAAGAATTTATCTCTCTCTTAACATTATATTTGATAGAAGACATTCCAGAATTTTTACTGAGTCAAATAAATGTATGCCTGGTATTTTCCTATACAAAAGAATACAAAGAATTTGTATTCATTATTGAGCTTTGCAAATGAAACAAGTGCCTCTAGAAGATCAAGTTTTGCCTAATGTCTTTGGGCAATATTATCCCCTTCTTAAATTCCTAGGATTGATTGGGAACTCTTGACCTTTAAAATGCATACTTCTGTAGCTTAATTAAGGCAGTTACACTTAAGGGTACTCCAGACTGAAGCTGGGCAGCAGTCAGCAGCCATACAAGGTGCCAGCTCTTGGGAGATGGCATCAGTAGTGGAAACAGACAGTAGTTGGGAAGTAATGGAAGTGTGCGTGGCAGGTACCACGGAAGTGGTTAGTAGTAGGAGAAGCAGGTTACCGTTCTTCACGGATATTAGACCCTCTGCAGCTCTTTAAGCCCTCTGCTGACAGCACAAGAACCACAGGCTTTGTTCCACAGAGTTCATTTTACAAAGTTCTCTGGTTTTCTTTCCTCACTAATGAGTATTTTATAACAGTAAATTCCTGTATTTTTCTTCTTTTTTAGTGAGTGAAAAAGTGACTCATTTTTTTTCAGGACATCGGAGCTGGGTTAAAAAAAAAAGGTGAATTTAATCAGCTTACAGTTTAAAGGGGGACAAAAAAACCCTGCAAATTTTATACCCATGGAAGCAGGAAATGGCAGAAGTATTAAAAGCAAAAAGTTAGGACTCATCATGGAAATAGCTTTTACTCAGAAACTCACATGTTTTCATAGACTGCATGCCCTTTTTGAAGATACTGCAGAAATAACCACTGTAAAAGAGAATGCTGCTTTGATTGGAGCAATAGAATCAACTTTGTTTGACCACGAATAATTGAAGTCTTTGTGTTAATGCTTCTTTTAAGGAGTAGTGGATCAGTAAATGTAACTTAATTGCAGGAAAAGTCTTATGGATGGAATTTATGACTGTATTTTAATGAAAGTCTTTTCATTTTTCCTTTTGGTTCAGTGCAAAAAGGATTACTTAGATTATTCAGTGTTGCAGCTGAAATTGTTAGCAATTCCCAGTGCTCCTTTTTATCATGAATTTTGGAGACATATATTGCAGCCTGCAAGACTTTCTCTTTTGCTTTCTTATTCAGCTCTTTAGAAGAATTTGTTTCTTTGTGCTTTATTATTAGGTACAGACTGGTAATGTGCTTGATTTCTACAAGAGAGTTGTCATCTAGAATGTATATGTGGATTTTGAACATAGGATTTTTACCTCAGTGCAGTGGTCATTTCTAAAAGAAAGAGTTAGAAATATTCCCACCAAGTTCTCTCTGAGGTCTTGAGAGGGTTGTTTCTGTGCCCAGACTTTCCTGAGTTCCCCATTGCTGGTATAGTGCCACACATCCAGGAGACTTGTCACTCCATGTTTCACAGGCCTATGGTTTCCAGGCACACACCTCTCAGTGCCAGTGAAACTGTGTAAACAGAGATTCACACATTGTCATCCAGAGGTACGTGTAAGACATTCACACAGAAATTAGTATCACCCATCTCCTCTGTGATACTGTGTAAGCAAGGAAAAAATACAATATTTTGGAGCAGCCTATTCACTTGTCTCTTTTCCTTCTTGGGGGTTAAATTATTTTAGCGTTTGAATAGAATTCTGGTGAGTCTTTGTTCTTAGACATTGAAAAGAAAGCATGGTGCAAGTCCTGCAAGGATGGCAAAGTCCTTTTTTTCAGATACTTCATCAGAGATCTTCCGTGTTCTCAGGTACCAACCAGACAATTCCTAAGACTTTATTAGGCACCACTTTTTAGACAGTAATCTTTATTTTACTAACTTAATACTTAGGTACTAAGTCCCCAAAATCCCCTCAGTATTTATGAGTAAAGGAGTACGTGCCTGAAAGTAGCAATCAGTAGTAAATGGACTAACATGTCAATGACTTGAGTCTTACTGAATTAGCAAATTCCTTGTCATTTTGTGTCATTTCTTTCATTATTGCAGTAATTAACTTTGCAAATTGCATTTGTTCTATTCAGTGGGGAACAGAGAACAATAACAATGTTTACCAACAGCAGGAGGGAGCTTACCTTTCTTTCTCAACCTGGTAAAATCTCTGCAGGCTAATCTCAATGCACAGCTAGGGTGCCCCCGTACACAATGGAGACAGTCTGAAACCTCCCTTAGAGAAACCGGTGTGAGCTGATTAGGTTTGTTGTTAATGAAAACCAAATACCCAATCCTATGAAATATAGCGGGTTTTCATTCTGATGTGCTATTCCAAATCTGTACAGGCTGAAAACTAAATCTGTACAGGCTGAAAACTTTGTCATACAGTTTTACACCATGATAGTAATTCTGAGATAGCTGAATGACTTAAAAACAAGTACAGAGTATTTTCAATCCATTAAACTCTGTGAAATTACAAAGAAACAACCTATGTAAAGTTCTTAAGTTTCCAGCTGCAGTAACATCAAGAATCTTTGATAATTCAGTTATTCAAGTTGTAAACTGAAATATGTAAATATATATATATATTTTTAATATAAATGTAACTTAAATTATTTGGGTTTAATATTTTGCTTTAGCAAAACACTTTTCATAGAATCAGAATGGTTTGGGTTGGAAAGGACTTTAAAGATCATCTAGTTCCAACCCCCATGCCATGGGCAGGGACAACTTTCTGTTCACTTTCTGTTTAAGTTGCTTTTGGTCATGAATGAAATGCCAATAAAGTATCTTGAAATTGCTTTTATTTAAAAATACAAACTACAGTGTATTGTATAATCTTCATAAGCTTGTCTGAGCTACTGTCCTCTCTCCAATAATTGTCAGATTCATCACAGAAAGGTGCAAACTCCCCATGGGCCGACAGTGGACAGCACCATATTCACTGATTTGAATGACAGCCCTTAATTTTTATAAAAATATACAGATCTTTCATATGCAAGCTTTCAGATTCACTGGATGTTTCTGGGAACAGGAATACCTGATCCACCTTCTCAGCTATGTTTTTTGTTATTTTTTCATGTAAAAGTTTTTCTATGTTCTTTACTGCTATCACTTACAATTTCTGCAAACATAAAGATGTAACTGTAAGGTTCTTAACACCCTGCTTCAGTGCCACTCAGCTGTGGAGGTACAAAACCTACAGCTATGCCAGCATTCCCAGTGACCACCTAGACTTCTAGCTGTTACAACGCCAAGTCCAACTTCTATAGAAAGAAACAACAGTACTAACAATACTTCACTCTATATGAAATAGCAATTGTGTTGGGTTTGATAATAAGACCAAGTGTGGTCCTGAACATTTATGTTGGCTTCACAGAGCTCTATCGTCATTTCACTGATTCCATAGGGAACCAAATATGTTACCTTTTTCCTCAGGTGGTGGATAGGATTAATCATCACCCTTGAGTGTTCACAGAAGTTAATATTGCAACATGATGACGGGAGCATTTCTGAAGAAAGGAGTGAGCTTCAACCTTTCAGCTTTGGAAAGAAACAGCCAAGAGAAAATCCAGAGCTTCCAGTCTATTAGCTTGAAGCTCCTTGTACAGGCTACAGAAAGCTTCTAAGTACTGACAGGGTACTGCATTTGATATATGCATCTTCGTCCTTCATTTTCTTGTTGTCTACTTTAAAAATACTAATTTTCTAGGTTTTATTTATCCCATTCTTAAGCACTTAACTTCATGAAATAATAAGGAACCTTGGACAAATCTTAGAGATTATGGATATCATGACTACTTCAACACTCAACTTCGCAAAAGTTAGCACTGAAGTTTCAGTTTTAGGATGCAAGCTAGAGTAGATATGATCCAATAAAGCAAATTATGGGGCCATAGTATTTCATGGAGGGTAGATATTTAAATATAAAATGCATTAATGTTTAACAAATATTTGCAGAGGGCAATTCCTTAAGTTGCATAATTCTGTATGAGCAGGTAACTTCTTTGGCTACTTGGCTATTTACCTTGGTTTCCATAAGCACTGTTTTCACTCCTGGGTTTAGAGTAGAGGGAAGCAGCCATTGCATCACAGTGTCTCTCAGTGTGACATGTTTGAAAGAAACAATGACATGAGACTAGTTTAATGGTACCACAATGTCCTTGGGATAAAGAATTCAGAGCCTTTTTTGTTCTCATTATATTAGCTACCAGGAAAGCTTATTGCCACTGCTTCACCCTATAAGTAACATCACCTGGATTGGGAGTGCTGCAACAGATCATTGCAAAGTGCTTCTTCTAATAGAACACAGTGGACCAAGCTGCTGTAGCCCACTGTGAGTAATAATAATCTCATAGGTTAATTTCACTATGTTCAAATACTTGTTTTAGTGTAAGATCTGAAATAACAGCAATGGATGCAGATGCAGTATTGAAAGACAGTTTGTGCGATAGCAATCTGCTCTATTCACGTGATCTGGCAATGCTAACACGAAGCAAAAGGAAAAGACTTAACATCCTCTTTTAGTCCCTTCCTCTTTGACTTCTTTCCCTTTTCAGTGAAGTCATATCTGAATACAGAATTTAAAATCTGAAAAAACTGTAGTGCTGCATGGTAAAACAGTTTAAAACATGTAGAACAAGACGAGACTTTTTTCCTGGGTCTGCTAAAATATGTTTCAGTATTACTTTGTTTCTCTGGTGCAATAAAATACAGATTTATATTTTTCCCACAGGTTACATGCAATTATGTAGTATCTTATGGCAATTTTTACCAGATAATATGTGCCAGATTAACTAACTGTAAGGCCTTACTCGCAAATTGCACAGACGCAAGGTTTTCTAATCACAAAAAAAACCCACTGTATTTTGTCAATCTACAAAGTTATCAATATGCAATCTAGAGAGAAAGAAGCCTTGTTTTGTTAAAAGATTGAATCAACTTTTCCTCTCCTTTATCTTATTTATATCTTTCAAGCAGTACAAGGATTAAGATGTGTTGTTCAAAGTCTTGCTTCATCCAGCTGGCCATATTAGGTACAAGTTCATGCACAAGCAGTCTCCATAGCTTAACTAAGCACCTTATGACTGCTTTATGACAGGTAAAGGCATTTGAAATGGCCTATACATTCATGAACTGCAGTTTTCCATACCATAATACAATAGACATAGACCAGCTTTCATTAAATCACCCAGCAGCAAGAATACTTACGGGTCAAATGTGAACATTCTAATGCATAAATATTTGTATCTACAGCTGCTCTACAAAAAACTATATTAACAAAACATCATTAGAGAAAGGTTTTTATTGGTCTCTTGCTCTGAAAGTAAGCATTTCTTTTTGCTTTTTTCTTTTTCAATATTTAAAAAAAACATTTTCAAAAAAAAAGGAACTTTGAAAATATTATAGTATCACAAGTGGAAACTGGGTAAGCTGGTTGTAACATGATTGCATTTTAAATCTTTCTTTTTGAAAATAGTACCCTTAATTACCTGAATAAATGAATATCCTTAAAATGTGTAGAATAAAGCTGGATTGATTATTTTACTGAATATTTTGTTGCATGATTTTCCAGCAAGTTTTGTAGAAAATAATGTGAATAACACTTGAAGCTGCAAGTGCCAACATGTTAACAGTGTTTCACATTTTTCTCACTGAAAAAATTATTTTGTTTTTGTTGATCATGTTCTAAGTATTTTCAGAAAGGCAGAAAATAATAAGGAAAAAAAAACAGTATTAATTAACTGTTTAACTATGTTGTCTGTTATTTAACATAATCTACTACTTAATGTATGTCTGAAATTAGAAACATTCTAAAGGACTTAGAAAATTAATGCATCTGCAGTTCATGGGAATAATACAGTGAGATGTGTAATACAGTCCTATGCCATTAGACATTTTCATCTTCTATAATATTTGACTTTTTTTTTTTTTTTTAATGGACATCTTATGGTACTTATTTGAGAAGAAGATGTGCATTTTAGAGATGTTTGTCAGTTCTAAAGCCCTGTTGTGAAGAGACATTTGAGTCATTGCCAATAACCACTGGCATTTTTCTCCTATCATCTTATTTCTAGCTTGTTCCAGTGTTGGTGAGTTGCTGATTTTCTGACTACACCTTACCTAAGTAAATGAAACTACTCAGACTGTGTGGAGGCAGCTGCTTCCTTGATGGGAGGAGTTCATCATGAGGCAAACAGAAACCATGAAGAGGGACGCAGCTGTGCCTTTTCATTACAGTCTGTGATTAGAAATACAGAAATTTCCCCATCCAGCAAGATGCACACTGTCACCAACTCTGCAAGCCCCCAGTGAACAGGAGGTAGGACTTAGGTGCAGCCACAGAATATCAAGGCTGATCAGTTTTCTCGTAGTGGAAGACTGGACTCTCTGAGGTTGGCAGAGTTTAGTTCATTCATCTTCCTTACTAGTCAACTTGTGAGGGCCACTAAATGAAGCAGATGTTTTGCCGAGTTTTTAGCTCTACTTCTAAGTCTAAATATTCTATGACTTCTGGAATTTTGACTAAGATCAGTATTTTAAGTACTCTCATTACAAAATTACATTCCTTTTCTATGGTGTGACTGGGATGAAAAATCAATTATGCTTTCAGAAGCTTCCTTAGGAAGCACCTTTCAAACCTGATTCACCCTTCTAGTGCAGCCTGAGCTAGGTGTTTGTAATCTGTACTCTGCTGTTATGCCTCCGACAAGTGACATCCAGTCATTCAGCTCACTTAAGGAAAGATGTTTAATACGTCTTCAGTGCAGGTCAAACCTTACTTATGCAGATGCATGGAAAGTCAGTACTTGATACTGATTTTTTTTTAAATTACTTGCTTGTTCCTAAACTTCCTTCTTTTTTCAAAAAATGTCAATCAAGCTACCAGGAGAAAACCCTGTCATAACTTTAGTATCCTCTGACAGATTGAAAATCCTCATTTTGCTGCTGCTGCAGCTGTTTCTCAGAGCAGAAAGGCTGGCTCCTTCTTTTTTTTTACTCTCCCTAGGGGCATACTGTTTAGATAGACAAGAGATACTACCTAATTCCTTGTCCTTTTTGGAGCTGGGGGGGCTCCTCTTAACAGATCATGGAATTGGGGTATGCAACAGCAAAAATAAAGCAACAAAAACACATTACCAGTTTACTTAAATTGGGAATTCCTGAGCTATGGTGCACATGCCATTAGTGCTTTACAAGCTGCTTCAGAGTGATTCTCAAATACCAACAAGAAAAATACACTGGCACATAAATGATGATACTCAAGCAACCTCACTTGGGAGACTGATCAAGACTGAAATTGTCCAGATTTAAATACAAGCATTTAACCTCCAGCATTGGTAGATCTGTATCTGATAGCTCAAAGAATCCATTCTCACAGTTTTTACTGTACTTTGGCATCTATACTGCACATAAGTTTTAAGTGTGTACTGAAAACAGCTGTCAGTATGTGAGCTTGTGCTCCTGAACTATTAAGACTCCTCAAGAAATATCTAAGAAAAGCAAGCTTGTTGGTTATAGGTTTAATTCATTATACAAGCCTTTTTAATTTTTTTTTTTTTTAAAAAAAAATGGGGGGGGGGAATAAGCAGGAAAGACTCAAAACTGCATTCTTAAAATGAACACTTCATGATCAATACAAAATTAAGGCCTTCAGAGGGAAATAGTGTCTGCCTCCATCTGGAGGCCTAGCCCTCTCCACTGCCTACACATACCACCTATTTCAGTAGACACTACAAGTAGGTACAGGCTCAAGTGCACCTGTAAGAGAGTGGATTTCACTCCCTCTGCAACTGTGGATGCTCAAAAGGATTGAGCACCTCAGTAAAACACCTTCACCAGTGCCAGTTACAGCAGAACAGCTCTACATGAGTTTCATCTGTTTAGGCATTCAAGATTTATATCCTTCTTGGCCACCTGAGGAATCATCTCGAGGTAGCTAGCCATTATCAAGTCAAGAACCTTTTCATGTCTTCATATATATCTATCCTGGAAGATATATAGTTTAAAAGCATCCCACATACCAAGGAATCTAGGGATTTGTTTCAGTAGACAGATTTCCCACCTTCATTACTTATTTTGCAAAATCATAGAACAGTTAGGGTTGGAAAGGACCTTAAGATCATCTAGTTCCAACCCCCCTGCCATGGGCAGGGACACCTCACACTAAACCATGCCACCCAAGGCTTTGTCCAACCTGGCCTTGAACACTGCCAGGGATGGAGCATTTACAACTTCTTTTGGGCAACTCTTTAAAGTGCCTCAGCACCCTTACAGTAAAGAACTTCCTCCTTACATTCAATCTAAAGTTCCCTTGTTTAAGTTTAAACATATTACCCCTTGTCCTATCACTACAGTCCCTTATGCATTTCTACCCCATGCTTAATGTCCTCAATAAAATTAATCGGGTGTTATGTTTTCTTTAAAAAGGGTAAAATGCATTTTTTGTTGTTAAAAATGAATCCACATAATATTTTATATATCAACCTGGCAATATCCCATTTGAAAAAAAGTGAGACCTCAATTAGGAATTTTAGTCAAAAACGTTGAGTTGAATCAAGTGATACTTCTTTACAAAAATGTGTTTTGCATAAAGTCTGTTATCTTTTGTGACCAACTTTATTCAAAGGTAGTTCAACCAGGTCTTTTTTTTCTTAAGCATATACTGAATGGCATAAATTATATTATCTTTCTATTTTAATAAATCCTCACATTGACTATTCATATTAACCTGCTCAAATTAATGTCACGATGCAAATTTATAATTGCCTGAATCATTTAATTTATGTTTTCCTTTAAGTATTGGTTCTAACTCTAGCTTTCTTAACAGGCTTCTGGAATATGTCTAATATTCTAACAATTACTGAATATTAATCCTGAAGGCTCACTGACCAGCTCTTTTAAAATTCTTGGTGTGAAGTTATCCAGACATACTCCTCTAAAACCTTTAATAGTAGCTGGTTTAATATGCTCTTGAATTACTGTTGAAATGGAAAATATTTTGTCATTATATGATACACATACATTTCCTACTCTTTTCCCAAATACAGCACAGGAATATTTAGCATGGTTTTCCTCTTTGCTTGTCAACAGTTCTACATCTTTTATCTAAAACCAGACAATTGTTAGAGTTCTTTTCATGGACATTTTTAGATGTTCTTTTCAACATGGGTCATTGACTTCTTAGGCATCTTTCTTCCTCCATATTATTTTTCCATAATCACTGCCATCAAAGTTATATTTGCTGTTACTAGTTCTTTTCCCAGCTGTTGACTATCTATAATTATAACTGCTTTACAGAATGCCCTCTAACGAGGCAGAAGGAAAGAGGTCGTTCCTTTGAGGAAGGGGTGTTTTGTTTTGAGTAGCTGCTGTGGGATTGTAGGATTTGAAGACTGAACTCACCTGACTCAGACTCGCCTAATTATTCAGTGGTCACAGCTTAAGTCTACTATTTATTTCAGCTTTGTCAAATCAGCCTTTTTAAATCACCAGTCGATACCTTTTTGTTTCAGCCCTTTCTGCTGATTATAAACAGTATGATTAAATAATCATTTGCGGATGTCCACCAAGTTTCCCTTTTTGACCAGTTATTGCATTTTATGATTATAAACATATCTAGTGCAGAATTTGTCTGTGTTGGACACAAGATTATTTGAGTACAGAGACTACTGCTTAATGTTACAAGTTGTGAAGACATTAGAGCCAATAGCATGAGCTCTGCTGCTTCACCTCTGAGGGTATAGCTACACAACACACTTAAATTTAGGTTCCTACCATTGCTCTGAGTAAGGCAGTTCAGGTACCACAGGGAACATAGATATAAAGGCTCCCTAGCTTCTCTGGAGAGCCACAGTGGTCTGTCAGGGTCTCTGCAGCGCTGCCAGTATTGCAGTAAGCAAGCAGCACACTGTACTCTGCAGATATTACACTCTGAAGTCCCCAGGATCTTTTTTCTGCACATTATAGGCAGTTGATTAAGGAGCTTATCCTCCCTTGCAATGCTTGAAAAAGCAGAGCATAAGAAGTGAAGGATTTTTTTTTTCTGACCACATCCCTTAATTATTTTGCTCTCAACATCAGGTTTTACTTTCAAATGAGTATTTGCAGCTCTACCTCATTGTGCTCCTAGAGATTGTTAAACAAGTAGCCTGTCATTGCTTTAATGCCCTCCTAGCTTGCCCAGCCAGACCGTCCCCTCTGCTACGTCCCACCCTGTAAAGGCTCCATCTCCCAGCTGGCAAGCCAGTATTTCACAAACCCCAAAGCACTCCATGTTGTTTCTCTGATCAGGAGATTTCCAGCCAAGACATGCAAGCATGGCAGTTTTACAGTTTAGAGTTTGTTAACAAATTTTCAGCATAAACACTCTGGAGCCAAAACTGCTTTCTTTAGTAGAAAAGAATGTGGGTTTGTCTCATATATTCAAGCAGTTAAACATGAGCGTAGGACCACCCATTGCTAACAAATGTTGCCAACAGCATTTGCTTTTATCAAGTGGGCAGCCTACGTGTTGCACAGGGAGGTGGAAGAAAAGAGCAGTGCTAACTCCCCCCAAACTTCCAAATGACAGGGAAACCCCCTTTCCACAAATCATGAATGTTATTTTCTAAGCAAGTATGCATTTTATCTTGCATAATTACTGCCATGTACAGATTTCCATCTGCACTAATAGTACATAAATAATTAAGTGACATGCTCAAGAAGCATGCTGTTGTAGTTTCTGGCCCTACCATGCAACAAGTCAGAGCCGGGCAGCTGTATGACAATGAATGAAAATACAGGAAACACTCCTCTCCTAAGGCTGAGTCAGTGACCTGTTGTTCTCAAAAAGGCCTGTTGTAATAAACAGCCTCCAGTTCAAGTATGTGTTTAACCTATAGAGGTCAAAAATGGGACTGGAAACAGTAAAAGATTTTTATGTACTTTGTCTTCTCAGATGGGCTCAAATCCTTTGTAATGCACCTGAAACCATGAAATACAAGGTTGTTACCTGATGCTATGAAGACTTCTAAAAACCCCAATAAAGACTGGGTTCAGCTACTGAGTAAGATGTCTTGTTTCCTCCAGACAGGTTGATGATTCTTAATCCAAGAATTCAAGTAATGAACAGTTGAAGTTTCCATCTTGAAGCATCTGTTCCGCCAAGTCAGCACTGGCCTTGATAAATAGCAAATCAGACTGATGCATGCAAGTGTATACACACATGCTCAAGTTAAACTTGAGGGAAAATACTTGAACAGATCTCTGCATAGACAGATTTCTATAATTAATCTGTAATTAGGCTCTATACAGAACAGACTGACTCAGCCAGGTCAAAACACAGAAAATGCAGACATGGTAGGATCCTTACCTGTTGCTGCAAACAAACTTTTTTCAAAGGTTATTTGTGGGTAAGTTTACATACCTTCGTTTAGTGTCACAACCCTTCACTGCTATTCTTACTTACTCATTACAGTGGAAGAAAAATATGTTTAGCTAAAGGATAAAAACAAACCACAAGTACAACTGCATCTGGGTGCTTTTAGTAATCTCAGCAAACTTTAACATAACTTTAACAGTTTGCCTCATTTTTAATTGTGCAGAAGGAAAACTTGAGTATACCACTCATAGTCTGTACCAAGCTTTGCAATGGTGACTCTCCCTTGGCCTGTAGAATAGAGGAATTGTTTGTTTTGCAGTTTTTGTATACCTTTATATTTTTAAAACCTGTCAAATCCAGTTCTTTGATGCTGGAGTCACTCTACTGAGGACACTTCTACCTGACAGGATGTGCCATTTCAGTTCCAGTAAAAAGAAATTCCAAACTGATTCAAGAATTTACTCCTGGCAGTGTGGCAAAGAAATCCTGAGGGATTCCATTGGGAATGGGAAGGTTTTACACAACTGTTCTAGGGCATACAGGGGGGGTTGGCAAAAGAAAAACTCACTTTCTATACATGCTTCACAACAGAGCCTTGTACAAAGGAGAATTATAGGTATTTTCCTCACATCAGAGCAGAAAGGTAGAACTGGATGATTACTGCAAGAGCCATCTTTCAGTAAGACCTTTGTTCAGCTAAGGAAAGAAATCAAGATGAAGTTTGAGTTTTTACTCAAAATGCAAAGCTGATGCAATTAAGGAAATGCTATTTGTTGTTTCAGGAGGAATATCCTTTTCTCTGTAGGGTCTGGCGCTAAGTAAAGTGAAATAAAAATCTGCAATAAGCAAAGAGAACACTTCGGTAAGCTAATCCTGAAATAGCAACAGGTAAAGGTACAAGCAATTGACTATCATTTCATGATTTTCCAATTAACTTTAGCAGAAAGTCACCCTGCTACATTCCTCACTGTGGTGGTGCTGTATTATATAGCACGAGTGGCATTCATGAAGCCTGTCATGAGTTAAGATGGCACCTCATGGCTACTGCAATCCTGTTCTCCGTGGAAAGTTAGAAAAGAAAAATAATTACTTTCTTGAGGTGAGATGATGGTACTGGCTCTCTTTCAGAAGTCTAAAGTAAGAAAAGAAACTGTTTCTTCCCTCAGGGACATGGACTCTTAATGAGTGGCCAGAAGTACAGCCAGCCACTGACTTTTCAAGAAGAAAGTGTATTTTCACTTCCCTAGTAAGTTTACATGAAAAAGAAGGGTGAGAATCTGCTGACTGAGAACAGCCTCTGAATGTGCTAAAAGCTCCTGAAATCATTACCAGCCATCTTCCTACAGCTCCAAGACTGGGTCAGTTCAGCTGAGGTCTTCAGGTTTCTCTCACCTCACCATTATCATGAAACAACTTGTGCACATCTTTCCACTCCTTCCCCACCCCTCCAAACAACCCACATGCAGGTCCCCATCAACTCTGTCCCTTCTCCTCCCCACCAGGAACACAAGTACCTTCTCTAAGAGGTGTGTCTGGCAAAGACAAGGAGTTGAGAAACCATGGAGCCTGTCTCCATCTCATCCCCCCTCTCACTCATCCTGAACACCTTTGCTCCCAACCCCTCTCCCACAAGGCAGTGCTGTGCTCCACCACTGCCAAGTTCCCAACTGCCTGGGACTTGACATTTGTTCTTGTTTTCTCCTGTCTCCCCTCATGGGTATAGCACTACTAAGTGAACAGGAATGCACGAACAAGAGAGTTCAAAGTAACTGAGGTACATTCATTCAGAAAGCCTGGATCCCTGCCCGCTCAGAACCTGCAGCATTTACATAGTTTCAGAAAGTTTAACCCTTTTTTATTGAACCTGGTAATGCTCGTTTGAGCACAGAGCACTGCACTGCTCTTATCAGTGACCAAAGACACTGCAAGGTGTCTTTCACATATCCAGCTCAAGGTGCTCATCTCTCAGTGTTTTATTCTCCTCTTTGCTCTATGGGACAGTGACTAAAGACCTTGTCATTTTTATGATGCTCAGGGAGCTGTGTTGCAGAGGAATGATCACCTACCGTAACTCCCAATCATGCCTGACAAAAGTCTTACTTACAGAAACGGAACTGTGCCGGGTTTGAAAGAGCTTACTCGGTTTTCTGCTGCAGAAAGGTGTAATCTCACTTTTAACTCTGCAAAATCAGCGAAGAAACAGAAACATTCCAAATAATTATAACTCTAAACATTTTTTTTTCCACTGATGATTAGTTCTGAACAAACTCTCATTTCAATTTCATTCAGGAGATGACGTTAGCTGCCATCTTATAACTGACTTAAAATTTGTAAATAAAAATGATTTGTTCAAGGAAGTACAAAATCTAACAATGGAAATTCTTAAAATAGGCTATCAAACAATTTTTCTGTCTGTATCTGACCATGCATTTAGACTATCTGTAAGCTTCAACAGTGCTGCACTGTGTAGGTCAGATAAGCAGAGAACCTGCTCAGGAACAAGAGTCGATCCGACTTGCCTGTTTAATTGTTAGTGACAGCAGAAATGCCAGAATAAAAAAAATCACCTTTTAAAAATTATGTAGTCTTTAGTAATCTTCCACTGACCGTTGCTTGACAAAAGACTGTAGGGCCCATCATTAGCACAAAAACATAGCAGTGGGGTTGCATTTATTTACCTGCAGTTCAGACCTAATTATATCCTTTTAAAAAACATTAGAACACATTCAGGGGTGCTTCTGAAAATGTTTAAGTATACAGAGAGCTTTACTCAGTGATACTGTTTTAATTAACCTGCCAAAGCGTTTGCCAGAGCAGGCCCTTTATGAATGTACATATATAAAACAAAACAAAACAAAACTATTTTGAAATGATCTGTTTATCATTCGTTTAATCAGATGGATGTAAAGCATGTAATTAAAGCATGCAAGTCCCAGAAACACTTCAGTTACTACAGCCGTACAATTTACATAAATGTCTGAAAGTTACTAGTATAGGCACTACATCAGATGCTGCCTAGCCCTATATTGTGCCTAGCCCTATATTGTGCCTCATGCAGAAGAATTACAGCCAAAATATTCTCCAGACAGTGTACTGCTGTGTTACTAGTTTTGCATTTTTAAAGCTGTTTGAGCAGTTTATACTAAACGTGTCATTTCAGAGGGTTAAAAACATAGTTCAAAGCCTAACTGGGTTGAAGCAGGGAACATGAAGGGCATTCAAAAAACCCTAACTAGGGCTATGTGAAGGGCATTCACATAGAAACAAAAGATGATTTTAAAATCTGCCGGTTAAAACACCTGTTTCTAGGCAAGAATGGGTAAAAAAAATGCCAGCCACGGTCCTCAGAAGAAGATACTGAAATCGCATGTTGTCTGAAAGTGTTCGTGTTGGATGGAAATCCGCCTGCATGACTTCAAATGCTACGCTGACTGGAGTAGCCGGATCTACGTTAGTAATAACAAGCATCAAGCGGCTATATATTGCTAAACAGACAGACAGTTTGTGTAAAGAAATGTTATGCTGACTTCTTTCTTGGTTCTGCAATTAGCTTTCTGCATACAGGCTCTGAGACGTTTTGTGGACTGTAAAGCGAAGGGGAGGAGTGCCAGGTTGACCAGAAAAGTGCTTTTCTATATCTAAAAACCAGCCTTCTCTGTGATTGATAGGGGAGAAATTCGTGGAGGGGGAGGCTGCCAACACTTCCATGGATTCACAGACCCTCTCCCAGCGCCGCAGAGCTGTCAGGGCCAGGAGAAAGGTGGAAAGTTTGGGTGTTTTTCCAAGGCTCCACTACGTGTTGCACTGAAGGATGGCGTCCCTCCTTTTTCTCCTCCTTCAGTGAAACATGCAGGAGCTTAGCTCACCGTGCTGCGTCTTATGGGGAAACACGCTCAGCGTCGAAACCACACCTCAAAACAAGTAAATAGAAACTTGCCTCATCCGAGATGGGAAAAAAAAAGAGACAATTGTCGTGCGCTCTTTCCCTCTCC
>JAOEHY010040134.1:0-11481 GCA_025447955.1 Psilopsiagon aurifrons | reverse complement strand
AGTAACACCCACATGCACAAATTGGGGGGGGGGGGGAGGGTTGTATGTTTTTTTCCCCTCTGGACACATACAGCTGCCTGTTCAAAAGAGTTTCCCTTCCACAGTCACTGCCCCAGCTGGTTTTGAGTCCAGCATCCCTCAAGCACTCGCTGAGAACATGAAATGTGCTCTTTAGCCTTGTCATGGGCTCTGGACATTGAGAGACTGTCTATCGCCTTTGCCACCTCACAGGGAGGAGCATTGCCCTGTGTGCTAACAGCACCCTGTGGTCTTCTCACCACAGAGAAGCCCTTGTCACCCCTCTTCATCAGAGGCCCTGAATCACACCACAGCATCTCCTGACATACCCACCCCTGTGAGCTGGTGCCCAGCCCCTCTGCACAGTGAAAACTTGCAAACTCTGCTTCACAGATGAGGAATTCTACAGCAGTTGAGGCCCAGAGGTGCTGGCTGCCCATGAGCCCATCCTAATGCCCACTGCTTCTGAAAATTAACTTCTGAATGGCCAAAACAGGCAAAAATGACCCCAGAGACACCGGGTGTTTATGGCAGGAGGGGCTAGGGGTGTTCCCAGGGGTGGGACTGTGGACTTCCAGCTCCCAGGCTGCTGTCTTATACATGAAGTATCCTTCTAGGAGGGGAAATGAAAAAAACCTCTATTGGAATAATGAGCTCACGTTCTGGATATATTAAACCCATCTCCTCTCTTGTATCTCCCTTATTCACTCACCCCTTAGAGAAGAATCTCTCAAAGGCTTTGCAAAAGCTTTTTTCAATACCATTCTCTGCCTGAAACAAGAATTTTCTCCACCATGGGTGAAAAAGCTGTGTGCCTCTTTTCCTGGCTGCTACTTAAGGTATAAGATCCATATCCCCACCACAAACCATGCTGGGACTTCTAATTGGGTTTTCCTCCCACTGTAACTCCCTCTACCATCTGTTTCTCCTTTTCTCTTGGATGACACATCCCTCAGTCACTGAGCAGTGCCACTGGGATGCCAACCCAACCCTGGAGACTCAGCCAGAGCGGCACCTTCCCTCTTCCCCAGTGGTCAACAGCCTCAGCTCCTGGTGTGAGGTGGGACTTCAAATAACCACCTTTCCACCTGGGGACAGGGAGAGGATCAGGCACTGGTGGGTCACTGTGCTCCAGTCCACGTTCTTGGTCGGGTTTGAACTCCAGCTTGGCCATAGGTTTCCTTTGAAAAAGAGGCAGAAACCCCAGGGTCTTTGAAGTCCTGAGCAAAACTTGTCAGCAGGGCTGGCATCCCACCCTGCTCTGCTTAATAGCAGCAGAGCTGCTTGGCCTATGACACAACAGATTTTTCTGCTTAGCTTGAAATCACAGTGGTGCTCACAGCAACCAGAAACTCCCCAGTGCTAACAAAGGGCTCTGGAGACTCTCTGCTGAGATAATTGATTGCTCCAGGCTTCAGTAGGATCAGGCCACTGTTTTCCACTGCTGCATCTAAGGAGATTACTCAACTGTTGGAAACATGGCCACTTCTTCTGGCCTCTTTCCAGACCCCCAGTCATGTTAGAGTTGAGCTACTGCAAATGAAAGTACATTAGAATTGTAAATCAGGACATAAGTGATGCTTGCTCATTGGGAAACTGGAAATTTATGTTGCCTGCAGCTATTACCAGTGTTTTCAGAAATAATTCATTAACTGCAAAAATCTTCTTTCATGTCTCAGGAGATGAAACAAAAAATCAGCTCTTTCACTTTGATGGTTAATTCTTCCTTTCAGTCTGTCTCATCACCCTCTCCTTTCCAGACTGCAAAGTTGAGACATGATGTCTTAAAGCTAGAGACCATGGAGACACATTTCGGATCGTGGCCAGGTACCATAAGGTGGCAGCTTCCACTGCTTCCCCTAGTAATGCTTACTCATGCATAGGCTCTTCTGAGCAGGGTTTCCTGAGCCATCAGTCCCCACCTCACAGAGGAGCAGCAGCTCATTTTCAGTGGTGGCCTCTCCGTAACTCAGCAGCTGAATATGAAAGGGCCGGTTGCATCAGCCGAACACCAAAGCAGCCTGTCACATAGCCTAGCATTAAGCCACAGGGAACCAATGCAGAGGAACTTCTTTTACCTGCAGTAACTCTAACTACTCAATTTTTCATGCCGGGGGGAAGAGCAGGAAGATCATTTTCTCTCTGCGCTTCAGCTCCTCTGCTTTTGATCCCGTAAGAAAAGCAGCTCACAGAAATGAACAACAGAGGGAGAGCGCAGGGTTTTGTAGATTTTCATTCAAAGGAAGTACACCAAGGGTTGAAGTCAAGTCCTATTGGTTACTCCAACAAAAATGGGGGGGGGGTTGAACCTCATAACGTCTGAGGAATGTGAAATCAAATTCCTTGCAGTTTCAGGGCTCTGGTGAATTGAGAGCTTTTCTGAGGGCCTTTTCTGAGCCTACAGCACCTCTGGGCTGGACTAGCTCTGCACCTATCCAGGCTCCTTGCTGCAAGCCTGGGTGAACCTCCCTCTTTCTGCACAAAAGGTTGCCTGAAGCCATGCCTCTCTGAGCAAGAGAGGGAAACAGCCACAGAGTCCAGCAGGGGTTCATGTTTTTACCCAGCTGCCTCTCTCATACACATCTCTGCTTTGCAGACAAATTCAAGGGACATCCTTTTTTCCCAGGACATGGAGCTGCTTTAACATCTCAGCAAAACAAGACAAAGATGTGAGTGATTTGCTTATCGTTCTGGAGGACACTTGGCTGAACTGCTCATCTCCAGCAAAGGTAATGCACTCAATGCCATCTGCAGACAGCGTCATCATGTGCTGCTCAGTGTACCCATTACATCCCCATCTCAGGGCAAGGCAGCACAGGGGGGTAATAGATCAGGAAAAGACCCTGACATCTTTGGTGGGTACCCACCACTCATGGTGGGTACTCGTGCTCCTGTACTAGGGCTGCTTGTTTCACCCTGTCCCATCCGAGCTCTGCGCACTGCTTCAGGCTCCTGTTTCTCCCGTCACACACAGCAGCCGTGTCAGGTGGCATCTGGAAGGGAATTCATTTTTAATCCTTAGTGGTTTGACACCTAAATTAGATTGGGTTCAATTGCTGGGACATTACCACCTGTGCTAATAGCCAGAATTGCTTTCAAAGACAGACAGCAGTGGCTTCCATTTTGAGAAAAATTGCTGTCTGGTTTAATTGCATTTTCTGTCCATAATGAGACAATTATAAGCATTTCAATAGCTCCCAGTCATTAGCCTTCCACTGTATGGACGTGCAGGAGAAAAAGGCAACCTCACCCCCCCTCTTCTCTTTCCCCTTCCACCCACTAATTTCTTTGAGCAATTCACAAGCATGCCATGCATATTCATCTCCATTCTGGCAGATATCCTGGCAGCACTTAAACTGGCCAGTGTCCCCATGAAACCATTGCACTACTCCAGTGGTGGCACTTAAGGACCAAACTCCCCTTTCAGTGACTTCAGCAGGCAGCACACGTGCAAAGAACAGTTACACACCGCATATTCCTCTTTTGTGGCTGGCCCATCCTGGCAGTGTTCAGGGCCAGGTTGGACAGGGCTTGGAGAAACCTGCTCTAGTGGAAGGTGTCCCTGCTCATGGCAGGGGGTTGGAACTGGATGAGTTTTAAGGTCCTTTCCCACGCTAACCAGTCTGGGATTCTATATTTACCAATCAGGAGTGCTGAAATCAAAGATTTTGTTTGTGTATAGAGCATATAGAGAGAATAATGTCTCAGAAGTAAAATGCCACATAAATACAGAAGCTGCTACACCAGACCAGCATGGGGCTACCAGCTTCAGTGGTCTTCTCACAAGGGTCAGTAGCTTCAGCACTAGAAACATTACTGGAAAATGAACTGCTAGCTCAGGACCACGCTATATGGTATCTGAGCAATGGAGGGCTGATTCCTTCCAGATAGAAATCCTTTCAGCTCTTGAAACCTGAGCCTTCTAATCCTAAGCAGCATCAAATGTTATTATTGTTAGATTGCATTGCACTGCGAATAAATACTGCATTTAACATACCAATGTAATGAAGTACAAAGATCTGGTCAAGAATGGGAGTTTATTTAAGGCAATATAAAAATATTGTCTTTATTCCAGGGTTCTGGTACCCTACAAACTGGGATGCTGGAGAGCAGCCACTGTAAGCAGAATAAATTTAAATGCTTCCCCACATGCAGGCTGCCATGATAGCTCTTTGCTGAGTCACAGTGCATCTTAAATGAACAATGAAGATGCTCCCACGTCCCACGGGTCTAGCTCAAAGATCCCAGTTAATCAAACCCAGCTGAATGCACCAGAAGGAGGAAGAAGAAAGAGGAGAGTTTTAGGTGCAAATCTGTAATAAGAAGCATTATTAACCAAGAAAGACATAAGAACCTTAAAGAGCAAGACCTGATCAGGGCCTCCCTTCTGTCAGCACATAGACTGAGCCCCTTCCCTCAGCCCCAGGATTTCCAAAGGCCAAACAAGCCTTTGAGACACCTGAACATAACCCTGACACAGGCCCAGCCACCCCCAGGGTCTTCCAGCACCTCCCTAATGGTAGGGTCAGCAGTGTACTAAAGGGAAAACAAGTACTTGCTGCCTGGATGTTACCAGTTGGGAGCTGGAATGTATTGAAATATCAAGGACTGCAGCTGTCTGGTTATAACAGATTGAATGGCCCTGCATCGGGTGCATGGAAGAAACAGAAACCCTTCTAGGATAGCAGCTACACCGAGCAGGCTTCAAAGGAACACAAGACTGGTTTATATGTGGTACCTACAGCCACATGGGCTAATGCTAGGCTTTGTGATGCTGAGAGACTGGGAAACAAAGAGCTGGAACTCCTGGAAACAATGAATTTCCAACCAAGCTGGAGGGCTCAACCAAAATAATCTCTTTTATGTCTCTTTTTTTGTACAGCTTCCATAAAATAAGCCTGAAAAGAATTACCAGGGCTCAGAGCTCCCCAGCTATAGCTCTGACACAATGACAGAAAGTGCATATTAAATAGTTCCCATCAAAACCCCCAAGCAGTGGGGCCTAGACAGTTGTGTAAAACTCTTAACAACAGCCTGTCCTTGGGGAAACTTCACTGTGAGCCAGCTAGATCTAGGACTTCCCATCTACCCCGTTAAATATGAATCACTGTTGTCTGATTAAAGATGATGTTCCCAGTACTTTTCTGCTTCAACCATGCTGTTTTGACATACTAGCTCGAGAGCTGTCACCTAATTATGAGTGGTGGTACAGAAAACCAGCAGTAGCAGCAACAACAACAAAGAAATTACAAATCCCCAACTCATAAAAACAGAGTTTTAATGAGATTAGTGGAGACAGCTGGAGGAGACTGCACACTCTATATATATGCAGGAAGAAATGAGCATGCTGCCTGCATCCAGAGCATCTTGCTGAGGGACTCTGAGCCCTTCACAGAAATGGTAAAGTTTACAACCCCCCTTTGACAGCTGAGAAGATGAAACGGAGAAGAGCTGCAGTCTCAGGGGTGCGCAGGAGGCCAGGAGCTAAACCAGGATCAGGGTTCAGGTCTCTCTGCCACTCTGCAGCTGGCAGCACTTGTGAGATATCAAAGTGCTGAGGCTGATATCAAATTATTGACATTTCCAGCTAAAGCAGCATGTAGCAATAATCAAAGATTTGCTATTTGAGTTTTTTGGGGGAGGAGTTGTTCTTTTCATAGGAATTGGCTTCTTGGTAGAAATAAACTTCAAATATCCATTTATCCTTCAAATTTCCTTCAATGCCTTTACTTAAGAAAGTCTTCACAGACATCAAAACTACCCAGTTTGTGTATCACCCTTCAAGCTGACCCAAGATTGTGCATTCAGACTGTGGGAGAAGCCTTGGTTTTGAGACTTGCATCTAGGAGGAAATTAAACACATCCATTCCCACCAGCCTTTCTCACTTAGGAAAACCCTCTGCAACGACCTCCATCCAATCCTAGTTCCTAAAAACAGAGGCGAGAAACAGAAGTGCTGTTCCTCCACAAAGCTCAGGGTTTGCAGAGCTTACCTCTCATACGCCACAATGACCCACCACATGTTTTATGCTAGTGTGATTCCTGCAGCGTCAGGCACAGAACACCCAACTAGACCAGGGTCCCTGGGACTCTAAAGCTAAATCTATCATCGTAGTGAATGAGCTGGGGGAGTGGAAATAAAGAGGGGCCCTCACAGCAACGACTTTGTGATGCCAGGGCTCAGTGTCAGAGATTTGAAACCCTCTACAGCTTTGGGATAAATTCTGAGACAATTTATGATGCAGAGCTCATATTCTCCCAAACCTATTTACTAAAGCAATAAGAAACTGCACTTCCCAAGGCACCCTGGGCATATTATTACACTATGTAATTTCCTTCTGCGAAAACCCAATTAACTGTACATGTCTGTACCCATTCTGCCAACTATATCATTTTATAATTTCAGAAGAGCAGCACAAACTGCTTGGGAGTTATCATTAAGAACTGTTCTGCAATAATTAATAGATGCAAAGATTAAAAAAAGGAGCAAAAGAGGCGCACAAATTAAGACAGTCAATTATACCGTAGCTACCTACAGGCACAGGATCTTGTGTGAAATGGGTTTCCTTATTAAGCTTTAGAATCTCTCCCCCTGTGACAGAGGTCAACAAGGAGACTGAATATGAGCTGATTTGAGAACTGGTTTGGATTTCCTTCTGTTTGTGCTCAAAGGACAGAGACCTGAGAGCAAGCAGGGTTATGATTGTAGTTTGGGGTCTTAAATCATCTCTGACCCCCTTCCCTCTCACATTTGATCAGTAAGTATAGAGTCAGGATGACAAAAAACTTCCATAATTGGCATTTCTCTCTTATCCTAGGCACCTAAAGTCTTTTATGGATCAGGCCATTTTATACCCTTACAGCCCCCTTTTGAGTCCACCAGTATAAACACTACTGGCCCCTCCATGGAGCCATCTACAGCCCCCTTGGAGATCACTGATTTCCATTGGGTTCCTGCACGCACAACACTAGCAGCTCAAGGCACAGAAGGTAGTTAAACATATAGCTTTATCTGACTTGCTTCAGAGCCTTTGGAAAATCCACTCCCATCCCATTTTGTGGAAAGCTCTGATCTAAGCAATTGAGATTCTTCTGAGAATGGTGGGGTTTGCTGTAGAATGGGAACACAAAGCAGAAGACAGACTATTAAAGAAGAAATTATGCCCCACTCCAGAAACTAGTAAAGAGTGTGAACATCGACTTGTCATACTGATCCCACATAAGACTTCCCTCCCCCCCCATTTCAAGTAAAAGCCTGCTTCTGCTAATCTTCTCAACCTTCTTTCCTAGACCACAAACACACTGAAGTGACAGGCTTTTTGATCAAATCCTGCACACAGAAGGCAGCCCAAAAGACAGGCCAAGGAGGGACCTCTTCATGTACATTGTCTTTCCAGTCTGGCCGAAGGCTGTGCATTTGTGGAGAGGGTTAAAGGATTTGGCTGGTTTTAAAGACACCTCAGCCTGCCATGCTCCATGGAAGCGAGGTTGCTTTCTATATCAAAAAGAGAGAAAACTGATTTTTCATATCCATGAGCTAGAACGAAAAGTCTGTACTTATACTACCTCTGCCCACTACTTACAAAAGGTCATAGGACTGGCTAAATCCATTGCAAGCATATAGGATATATTGAAACTGGATGATCATAATCCTGGAAAATGCATTCGCTTAATTGAATAGCTTCCACATTTCCCAACAAACAACTTCAATACAGTCATTAAGACATTTTTACTGAAATGTACTACCATAAAGCAAACATCTTTGCCATTGCAGTCACACAATTACAGCTGTTTAATAAACCATTCAAATATGTGAATGTAGCAACCATTCCAGTTCATTGACTTGGAAGCCGGTGCTTGAAATGCCAGTCAGAAATGCATTTGGAGATATATAACTTTACAGAGTGCTTCTCTTGCTATCTATTAGCAGAGCAGTTCCTCTCCCCCTTCTTGCCCATCCCTACATGCCTCTTCCAGCCAGGCATCCTTCCTTTCCTCACCCAGCAGTCAGAGGACACTGCTCCTTATGACACTTCTGACTTACTGGATGAATTTATTCCCATTTATACTCATGACTCAGTGCTACTCAGTGAAGCTCAGGGCTCATATAGCAGTTGCGTGGTGAGGGATCCTTGAACACATTTGCTGTCTCAGGTTGTCCCAGGCACCAAGCAGTCAGCAGATGTGTTGTCCTGCTTTAGCCCTGGCTCTGCTCCCTTCTCCTTCGAGGATGCAGATGACACACTGCGATTGCACTGCTTCCTTCAAAGTCCAACTCAGGGCAGCTGTAATGATGTTACAACGACGCTGACATGTCAATGTCTACATTAGTAATATCAATTATTATTCCAGTTATGGTAAGCACTCCCTCTGATACCCACAATCACATCAATTTCATTGTACTTTGGTTTTTAAATGTCATCTCTGTATCCAGGAAACCTCCGTTAACCACCATTAATATTGCAATTCTAAATGTATAAATAAATAAGTATATTAATCTTAATGGAGCTGAATGAATGCTCAAATCCAAAGCTCCCATCCTGCCATCAGCCTGTTTGCAGTTTGACACAGAAATTAAGCCATGCAGCTGATATGCCAGAGAAACCACCACACCTTCTGCAAGCCTGCACCGAAGGTTTGATGTTAGACGTTCACCATGCCACACAGGTAGGGCCATTGATCTCAAGGAGCAGTATCAACCCTGGGCATCATTTGAATTTGAAGGAAAAAAGAAAAGCCCATCCACATCATAATGATTCAAAAAAATCACAGGTATTCCTGAAAAGCTGATACCATGATAGGAGCCACTAAGAGAGATAAATGCAGCTGCACAGCCAAGCAGGGAAGGACTCCAGAGGCGCCCTGTGCCACCAGCCCCTCACCCCAGCTCACATACAGCTTTTCCTCTCCTGCCTTCAGCTGGGTTCTGGATCCTTCCGTTGAGTTTACTAATGACTTGCAGGCCAGCTTTTCCATACATGATATGAGATGAACTTAGTAAATTCTGCCCAGTACTTTATGGATTAAGAGTAATACAAATTTTGAACTATTGCTGGCAAGTAGAGACCACTTCAGTTCCAAATGGAACTAGCTCAGACTTAATTACCTCTGGCCTCTCAGGAAGGGTGCCTGCCTCAGCCTCTGAGCTGCCACCAGCCAGGACTGTATGCATGGGACATGCTGTCAAGGATGGACCAGTGCTTCTGTTGGTACCTGATACATGGTTACCTTTACCAGTGTAGGCAGTCCTGTTGAAGTCAAGGAAATTGCTCTTAAGAACTGCTCTAAAAATTCCGTTAGGTTCAAGGCTTTTATCACCAAAATTGAGACCTTCAAAAACTAAACCCAGGTAAATATCTACTGGATTATTAAAACAATGACTCTGGAGGAACAAAGCAGGGGTGAGCATTGGTTTATAGGACAAAAACTGATTTGCCTCTGTGTTCTTCAAGTATATAGTATTTTCAAAGAAAATGCTCATATAAGGAAGCGGTGTAAGTGGGTAATGAAGACTCTGTGAAGCACACAGGGGCACTGCTAGGGCTGGCTGGTCCAGCATATATATATACTTACTTCTCTGTTTTGACGTTTGCTGTCTGGCTGCAAAAGCTTAACCAGTTTTTGGAAGCCGAGATGTTTACGTTCACCAGGTCCTGCAGTTCGCGCTGCACTCTTCCGTGGCAGAAGGTGGAGATTTTGCAGATTCTTTTCCATGACTTTCTTCTTTTTCCTGCCTTTTCTTATCAAGCCTGTTCTCACAGGGTGGCAGCCTGCCAGGGAGGTTTTCTCTGGCCTGCCAATAACCCCCTGCCCCTGTCAGGACATAGGGGCTATTTCACGTGCCTCCTAGCAGCCAGGCAGCTCTGAAGACAAGAATAAATTGTGTCTTAGATCAAAAGTGTTAATATTTCATTAGACCCATGCTGGTAGCAGTCTTATGGTTATGAAGGGTAATTTTTTACCGAGGAAACTGCAACTCACTTTGTCACGTCCCGACTGATAAGTTCATTTTTAGGGGAACCTATTCTTGCATAAAGCCCTGATATTTCCCCCACAGCCTGGAGGCTCTCCCATTCTCACAACACAGCTTCTTTCCAATATATTTAGTTGCTAGAGGTAAAAAGAGGCAGCTTTATGCTGCACTCCCCTGCATACAAGTGTGCTGCCTGGGTGGTAGCTGTGCTCCGGGGGTTTGTGTGCTTATGTCTTTTGGGGTTAGCTGTCAGTCTTCAGTACACACTGTAACTCAGACTTTCCAGCCTAGCCAGCATAATAAACAGTGGTGCTTTTCTTGGAAATATTCAAGCTTTTTTCCTGCCTAAGAAATATGAATGACTTATGACTTTGTTCCTAAATTCATTAGGAACAATTCCTAAAAAATCCTACTAATATTATACCTTAATATTCAGAGTACAGCATGCAGAAGCGCTCAGCACATGAACCCATGTATCTGTCACCCTAAACAGGCAAACCAAGGGGGAAAAGCCCAGCAGAACACCAGCTCCATGGCTGTGGGATTTCATAACTCCCTGTGATCAGCTCTTTCCACCAGTGATCACAGGTTGCATTTTCACACTGCTGTGCCCAAACAAGCACAGTTCCCAGCAGGGAGCTGAGGGCAAGAGGTGGGTGAGGAAACTCACATTGTGCCTGAGCATCGCTTGTGAAACTACTCACTCGTTTATCCCCTTGAATTGAAATTGAGCCTCAAGCCATCTTTCTTGTTAAAGCATTTCAGGGATCTGCTTCCATATTGCATCCAGCTGCTAAACAGAGCTAGAGAAAGGAAAAATAATAGCATCCTATTGTCATGTCAGAGAAACCGTTTCTCCAGCCAGTATCCTTCTAACACAACCAACAACTGCTTCCTGGAGATGCTCTCCTACATCTCATCATTTGTCCCAGCAGTTAGGATGCTGAATTGGGTTACAGGTGCTGCTTGAGGGGAGCCCACATGGATATAGGCACATTCTCCCTTGGAGGGGGCAGATGTCCAGTCACACTTCATGCTCTCAAACAGGAGTTCTGAGCATTCACAGATCAGCCTTAGCTTGTGGGTGAGCAGCAAGGCACAGGATTAAGCAAGCCAGAGCACACTGGCTTTCACCAATGAAACAACATTAAATGAGCTGAGCAACACCCATATTTCAGACAGCTTTTGCTCCACCTGTTAATGGCTGAAATATGGCACAAGGAATAAATCAAGAGTTGGTTAGCTGGTCTGAGGATTGTTATGAAAGCGGAGGAAGGTGAAAGCCCATTGGCACTGGCATCTCCCTGCAGCACCCTTCCAGTAATTCAAAAGCACACAATCAGTAGCATGGAAAGGTGTCGTGGTTTAAGCCATAAATCAGCCACGCAGTTCGTTCACTCACTTCCCCCTTTCTCTTCCCTCTGCTCCTGGAGGGATGGGAAGAAGAATCGAAAGAATGCAACTCCCACAGGTTGAGATAAGAACAGTTT
>JAOEHY010040133.1:0-27911 GCA_025447955.1 Psilopsiagon aurifrons | reverse complement strand
TTGGTGTTATCAGTGCTGTTCTCAGGCCACAAGTCAAAAACACAGTGCTGCACCAACTACTAAGAAGGAGAAAAATGTCTGCTACTGCTGAACCCATGACACCTAGTGACTAAAGCAATGAAGCCATACACTGTTGGTGAACGATGGCAAAAGCAGAATGAACTTCATCATGCAGAATCATACTTCCCAGATGGCACAACAGAAAATAACATTCTTTTCTTGCACTGAATCTATCTAGATACTCCATGAACATAGTTGGTGTTGGTTTTGCCTTGGCTTATGAACATATTTGTCTTGGTTTATGTTCATTATATTTACAAAAATATTGTGTATGAAGTCTTTTTTCTTTTTCTCATCTCCTCCTTATCTGAACAGCTGTGAAAAAACTGTTCTTACTGCTTGGCAGCTTCATGAGCAAGGATATAATTGACTACTCCTGCTATACAGGAATTTGTAGTTGGGGTAAAATCAGCAACAGGGAAAATATTGGACTCATGGCAGAAGTGTGCATTCAGGTCATAGTAACAGAAGCTAAAGGAGTACCCTGCAGCATCCACTCTGATTCCCAGAACAGACTTAGGTAGCCTGTTTCAGTTCAAATTATTACCAATAGGGCAAGGCCTCTAAACTGAAGAGCTGCGTTTGTTCTGTGTGGTAAAACAGGGAAAGGATACACACTGCCAGAGTAATTTGAGGATACCTGCTGCACGGTGGGAAAGAGTCCTTTAAATCCTGTCATGCTTTCACAGTTTCACACAGACCATGGCTCTGAATGTCAGCTGCCTTGAAAGGTAATCCCTACCTTCAACATTTACCCTACTCAGTTCCATTTGGGGTTGTGCTTTGTGCAATTTTTCAGGGTGAGGGTAGTACGGATTGCCTAAATGAGTTGAAGTTGGGCCCTGAAATCTTTTTCTTTTTTATTAATAATTTTAATGCAAATTGCCCAGCGGAAACCTGCCTGGCTACTTTTCAACAAAAAAAGAAATCATTTCAGCAAAGGCTGTGCAGCTAGAGGAAGACTCAAGTTGACACGATGAAGCTATTGTATCAGCTTAGCCACCAGCTTTAGGAGTACTATCCAAAAATGGGTGAGACAAATACCTGGCTGCACTTTTGGTCTGCATCTTTCCCACTCGCTCATCTGTCAAAGCACAACCTAGCAAACCTTTTAAAACTCTTTAATGAAAGCTTAAATAACTACTTTCCTGAAGCCTTTGGCAGCCTTTCAATGAATTGTACAGACGAGCAACTGCACAGGTTTTGTTGTCCCTTTCCACAATGTGCCATTAGAATAGTGTTTCTTTCTTCCTTAACAATAAAACCAAGTGTCATTCATGACTGCAAGTGGAAAAATATCAGCAATAAAAACTGACTCCATGGTTTCCTGCCATCTCAGGTATAAATTAAATCTGAATAAATCCATAATCATACATCTAAGAAAAACATGCTTCCTTATATTTTAATGGAGTTATTATGATTGTGTCCAATGAGATACATGGTAAGTATGAAAAAACAAGTTATAAATCTGGTAACACATGATGTGTCATTTCAGAGAAAGAATAAGAAAAATATACAAGCAGATAACCAACCTCCATATCCCCTTTACTCTTTTTCTCCAAACTTCCAATTTTTCCTTCCTTCTTTCTCACTGAACTTCTGTTAGAGAATACTTTCACTAAAGTTTGAAAGCTGGTGACTCAACATTCATTATCAGAGAGAAACTTCTCCAAATAGCAATATAATAATATTCAATTTTGTGTTCTGCTTTGGATTTATGAATAACCAAATAAATAAATAAGGCATACTTGTGTAGAAATTTTACCTCCTGCAAACACTATTTGCTTACCTGCCACATGCTGCAAAAAAGTGAAGACTGAAAAAAAAATATTAATCAAAAGCAGCAGAGGAAGGAATTGCTGAGAAGAAACATCTGAGTTCCAAATTAGAGAAGGGCTTTCGGCAACACTGTCTTTTCAGAGCTGATCTTTGTTTACATGGATTGCAGAGGGGTTTGGTGTCCTGGATGCCTCAACAATAGACATACAATCATTGTCTATGAGTTCTTATTTCATAGAAAAATATACAGATACTTAGCTCAGGGAGATTTACTCCAAAAATTTCCAGTAGACAAGATAAACCACTGAGATTTCTTTTCTTATTCAAATCCAAGCTTTTTGTGATTATTACCGAGAAGTAAGAACTTCTACCTCCCAATATAAGTGTCTTTGAAACCTTCTGGACAGCAAAGAGGCCCCAGAATGTGTAAAGGAAGTACAGTCAGTGCTATTCCTCTCTCATGTCTGCTGTTTTTGTTACTTGTCTCTGGGTGGCCAGAGCCAGGCTATAACAAGTTCTGATCTGAAGAGCAGATATAAGGAGTTTCACTAACCCCATTTTTCCTAATTTGCACTATCTCTTAATTCTCTACAGAGCTGAAGTAAGACCATCACACCTTGCCATGGAAACAATAAATTGAGACTAAATAAAATTTATTGTTCACTTAAAGTTCTACCAACAACAACTACAGATTCAGGTCACACAGATTCATCACTATGCTGCTGAATTTTAAAATTTTTGGCAAATGAGCCAAAATCCACAATCACCCATCTAAAGAGGGAAGTCTCTCAACCATGAGAAGTTACCTCGGAGGGCATCCCCCCCTGACTGCAGACCTGCTGCTCTGAGGAGGACCGACTCCAAAATGGCTCTTTGTCAGGACTCCATTTATGCCCTACCCAAATGTGATCTGTGGTCACATATGGTCATGTAGGCACCCATGGGCTCAGGACCCCAAGTTCCTCACCTCTGTCTCTGATTTTCAAGAAAAGGAAACGAAAGGGAGAGTTTTCTATGACTGAGTTTTGCTATTGCAGTTGAGAATGTTTAAAAAATGGGACTCCTAGGAAGATAAGGAAAGCATAATGTTCACAGACCTTGCAAGAACATAGTTACAGTTCTTCTCTGCTACTCTAAAAAATGCACACCTTCCACTTCATGGCTGCAGATCAGACACAGAAATAGGAATATTTTAAAGTGACAGAGGTGGAAGATGTTCTTGTTCCATGCACGTTTGCTTTCCTCCTTACCTGTTGATTATCACTGTTGCTGGAAACACTAAACCAGCCAGGAGATTACAGCTTGTTTGTGCCAGATTTTGAAGCTTAAGCTATTTCTTTCCTGAGTTTTAATCTGAGATGTGTATAATACTGTTCATCTACTCCATTTTGTTATATCAACTTATGTTGCCAATGGTTTGCTAGTTCGAGTTTTTTAAACAACTATACTCAAAGAGCCCCACAGAGAGCAGTATACCTTTTATAGTTTGTGCATAACTCTTTCCAAGAAGAGAGGAACTTTTAAGTTATTTTAATGCATTGGCTCAGCAATATCTTCTGTTGCTGAACAACAAAACAACTTTCTTGAATCTCTTACCCTGAGGCAAGGACAAAAAGCTAGTAAGACTATGGGATTCAGGTGTCACTGTGCCAGCAGAGCTTAGCAGAGCACACGGTGACTAATGAAATGATCCTTTACACAAGGAGGATTTCAAGTCACATGAAACATTTCTTCTTTTCTTACAAAAGCTTATCAGGTTCCAGAGGCTTTAAAACATCCACATGGAAAATTCAATTTACATCTAGGCACTGTAATCAATTACGTAAAAAAAGATTCCAAAACAGTGAAAACATATCCAAGTGAACAATATCCTACACAGAACAATGCAGGAAACTAAGTATCCGTGAAGCTGCTGGGGCAGAGCAGCTATTGTGGGTATTTATATGGTTTACATAATGCAGTTATGAATGCAGTCATCCAGGCGTGATTCCCAAATTAACAGCAGAGAAAACTAGGGGCTAACTGAAAGTTAGGTGTTTGAAACAGAATGATAAAAGCTCATTATTACATTCAAAATCTTGATCATAGTTAATCCATTAATAAGCTATACTGCAGTCACAGAAAAGTAAAATTTGTCAACATTTTATTCTGGTCTCCTCATTGGACTAACAGTACCAAAGAGACTGAGTCCTACTGTTAAAAACCAGAAAATAAGCTGTAGTGAAACTGCACACAACAAAAGAGAACTTAGACAATAACAATGAAGTTAACACGAGAAAAACAACCTAAATCCAGTGCATTAATTTTCTGTTAACTGATTAACTGTTAAAATAGATGGGTGTTTTTGAAATATTGCTAAAGAGAATGAAAAGAATTGTTAGAGGATTTCATGCCACAATAAGAATTGCAAATAGAGAGAAGATACAGCATTTTATCTTATAAGGAGGACAGGACAGAATACTGATAGACATTTAAATCATCTCCAAGAAGATCAATACGTATTATGAGAGATGCATAGTTCATCATTCCTCTTGACCAACAGGAGTAATGAAATACAGAATAGATAGGTGTAAACATTGAAATACTATGCTTTGAGGGCATAAATATGCCTCCTATAAGAGAAGAGGTCCCCATTTTAACAAATGGGCTATCAAAAGTAAATCCATTCACTGCAGCAAGTCCATTTTAAGTAAACTATGTATTTTAAATGAGGAGAGGAAGATAGCAGACCTCGTCTAAACAGGTGCTGTTCCACCAAAATAGAGTCCAGATCAGCATATATGATTATTTCACTTAACTAGTACAAATCTGAACGGAACACCAATCGCTGGAATAAAATAGCACATTGGAGCAATACTAATCTTAAGTATCCTATAGCTACTCCTTCCTAAAGCTCAGAAGAAGCACTTGCACTGCATCAGACATAGCTTTACCTCCAAAGGCTTTACAACTTTACAAAAGCTTTACAACTGCGTATGAGCATTTACAAACATAAACCAAGGATTTCTGCAAACAAGTTATTCAGAATTCATGTATATTTTTGAAATTGTACCAACCATTACAGTTCCTGCTTTTGACCATTATATGAAAATTGAAATAATAAAATCAAGCAGCCAAAAAAGAACAAACTGTGGTGGGGGGCTACAGTAGGCCCTTGGATTCCCTGACTGATGACATGAACTTAGAACTCAGTCTCGAAGATGTTAAAGCGTATCCAAAATAAATGAGGCACTGAAGGCATCCAAGTGGGAAAGCAGAATGCATCTGAGTGGGAAAGTTAAAGGCATCTGGAGGAGCGAGTTGGTTAAGGGGAGTAACTAACTACAGAAACAGAACTTGGCAAAATAATGGACTTTGTAATGCAATAAAGGGTCATCCAGTAATGTACTGTTGCTAACTAATATTAACCAATGGCTAAAAGACACATGAATGTTAGAAACTATATGCAAGTAAGGGTCTGTAATAGTAAAGGGGATCTTTCTACTGAGTCACCAAAGAAATGTGTGTGTGTCATTTGTCCGTCTCAACCGCGACATCTGGTGACCCCAACGTGATCAGCCAAGGTGTGATCAAACTGGAATTTAAGAAAGAAGAAAAAACAAAGAAAGGCGGAGGAGTGCCATGGAGACAGAGCCCAGTGTAGCATTGAGAGCAGTGAGGTTTTGCATGTCCGGCCTGATTTAAGACACCTGAATAAGTGAGCCATTGGGGACATGGGAGCCTCTTTAAGTAAAGAGTAATCGGTTGTATTGACAATGTGGACAATGATGTTGTCCACAAAAACAACAAAAAAAAGCAGGGGATGAATGTAGACGAACTACTCCTCCAAAAAATGATATTATGGAGTAAGAAATAGACTCAGATACTGTTGACAGTGTGGCGGTTGCTCTTTGAGACTTTAAAATCATTTAAAGAGCAGCAAGACAAAGCGGGGCTGTCACCCCCCACCACCCCCACCCCCCAGTGAACAAGCAGCTTTAAATTCATCTAAAGATCATCAAGACAAAGCAGAGCCATCGGCCCCACTTAACAATCAAAGTGGAGGCACCCATGGTAAGGAAGGATTTCAAAATAAGTGTCTTCCAACTGAAGGGGACAGAGCTTCTCTCTATGTTACTGTGCCCCCGGGCCCTGTTGCGCAGCTTGATGTACAGCCTAAAGAACCATCCCGAGGAACCACAGTTCTATGTAAAATCCCAGGGAGGAAGAATATAAAGACACTGGGGTAAGATTCTGATGATGAGATGTATGATCCGGGTGTCCCAGCCACAGCTAGTCGCAAATACACAGCTAGTCGACAATACAGATCCCCTATAGAGTCACTGGTCCATGTCCTTTCTAATCCTGAAAGAAATGTGAAGGGACCAGATTACCCTGTTTCGCAGCCCGGTGACCCCCCTGCCCCCCTCCAGAACCTCTGCCAGTTGCTGCCATGGCTGCAAGGACGGGTGAAGATGATCCCTTTGACCCGAGCCCTGTAAATCCTGAGAGAAAAGCCTACTCTCAGATCACCTGAAACCTTGGGAGGAAATGCTTTTTAATTGACTCCAGAACACATTTCTGAGGAGCCTGTGCACATTCATCAGACTGCTGCTGCTGCTCTGTGGTTCTGACACCTGATAATTCTGATGCTGACCTGGATAGTCCTTTTGATCTGGTGCCTGTTGATCTGGAAAAGGAGCCTGATTTGTATCCCGCAGAGCTCGGCAGTCAGGCAGCTGTAGCTGCTGCTGAGCGGGCAGGCATTTACAGCTGCTGATGAGCAGGCCATCGTTTGTAGCTGCACAAAACAGGGTGAGTGACTTGGTAAAAAAAAAAAAAAAAAAAAAAAAAAAAACAAACCAAAACCAAAAAACCTCTCGGTCTATTAAGTATTGGAGCAGTTTGTAAGACACCACAAAGCAAGCCTAAAGAGGCCTGCAACACACTGGGCGCAGGGGAGGAGGCCTGCTTAGTGTGTTTAAAGTAACCTGGGGATGAATCCAAGACTTGGAGGAACAGATAGATCGGTTGAAACAAGAACTGCTAACTGAAAAAGCGAAAGGGATAGCACAACCACAAGCTTTATGAGCTGCCACCCAAGCGGCATCAGGGAGGCAAGAGTAAGGAGAAAAAATAATGGGTGATGACACAGCAAACTCCTTGACTGTTAACACTGTGCAGGTCACTTCTGCAGCTGCTTCACATTCCTTTTTCATCAGAATGCCTCTGCTTTAAGGAATCACTTAAACCTTTCCTCTTCTCAAGAACTGATAACCTGGGGGAGGGGGTATATTTGTGTCTTCCTACCTACAGGTCCATGGCGGCTGCCTGCAAAGTTTGTCAAGCCTTGCCATGAGCTGGACAGATGAGTGAAAGAACCTGATGCCTCAGCTGTAAGAGCTGACCATGAATACCCCTAGCAGAATGAGACAGAGGAAGGGAAAAATGAATGACTGCAAAACATCACTTGGGAGCAACTGAAAAGTAGCAGCTTGAATATGTGTGCTTGTAAAGTAGCTATTATTAGAGGCTGTGATTTTGTGTATACCACCTGTATTTACTAGCCAGTTGCTAATAAGAAACTACACCTTGTATTGTATGGATTTGTCACTTGTAAAACAGACGTTAGAGCCTGCAAATTTGCAGCAGCTGCTAGAAAATGCTAAGGCAAAAGCTAGAAAGATTTCAATACAATGGTAGTGTTATAAAGCAGGCAATGAAACAAATTAAGAGGGTGAGGGAACTCCACTGGTAAGAAATTTCTTTGGCTGGTCCCTCACTGCCACTGGCATCTTCAGCATGCTGCTGCACTCTGTAGTATACATACTGCTAACGTAAATCTGTATGTGCTTTGCCATAGTAGCTACTTGTTACAAAATGAAGCGGGTGAAATTCTGCATTGACAAGGTACAAGGACTGAGGTTGACCAAATGGCTCCTATCACAGTCAAGGGCAAGACTGGTTTGGCCTCTGGTTTTGCCACCAAGAAGAAACTTTAGCTCTGCTGTTTGCTGCAACCCAGCAAGCATTGAGCGGTGGAGACACATGCCGTGCCAGGCCTTGGTGTGAGAGATGGCCTCCCCTGTTATCAGAGAGCCATCCAGTGGAAGAGCCAACAGTGTTTACAGATGGCTCAGGGAAAAACGGAAAAGCTGTTATTGTGTGAAAACTTTCACTGGTAACACCGAATAGAATATCAAGAAGGATCACCCCAAGTAGTAGAGCTTAGAGCAATAGTGATGATATTTCAACATTTTCCTGGTCTGCTTAATATTGTTACTGACTCCGTTTATGTAGCAGGGTTGGTACAGTGATTAGACAAAGCAGTTTTGGGACAACTGTCCAATGAAAAATTGTTTGGGATCCTAAAATTAATATGGCTAACAACACAAAAACAGAGACATCACTATTATATTGTGCATGTTAAAGAGTCACACCACCCTCCTGGGTTTTATAGTGGAGAGTAATGCAAAGGCAGACACACTAGTATCCGCGGTTGCCCTTGGACCTGCTCCCAGTATAAAACAACAAGTGCAAGCATCTCATCAATTTTTCCACTAAGGCTCTCATGCTCTACAGTGACAGTTTAAAATTTCCAATAATGAAGCACGTGCCATCGTTGCTGCCTGACCTGACAGTCAAGATCAACATGTTCCTACCTATTTTGGCACTAATCTTTGGGGTTTACAAGCATTACAGATCTGGCAAACAGATGTTACACATGTTGCTGAATTTGGCAGGCAGAAATATGTTTCCATAGGCACATTTTCATCTGCTATTATGGCCTCCATTCATACTGGTGAATCTGCCTGGGATGTTGTCTGCCATTGACAGTGTGCTTTTACAAACTTAGGGGCTCCACAGCAGATAAAAACAGACAATGGCCCTGCTTATGCATCAATGAAGGCTTTTTTGCAAGCTTGGGGACTTTCTCATGTTACTAGTATCCCCTATTCTCCAACAGGTCAAAGCAGTGTAGAACGAACCTGTGATAAGCTCAAACATTTTCTTTAAAAACAAAAAGGGGAATGCCAGTATTTTCTCCAAACAAATAGTTAGCAAAAGCGCAATTTGCACTCAATTTTTAAAATTTGTCTAGTTTTGATTCTCTTTCCACAATACAGCGCTTGTGACATCTGATGGACGATTACTTGCCCATACCACTGGTTCTATATAAAGACCTACATGATATCGAGTGGAAAAGGCCAGAGTCATTGCTGACATGGGGTCAAGGAAATCAGCTGTGTACAGCTAGCAACAGGACCATACTGGCTGCCAGTGAAACCTATAAAGCCCCAGAGCTCAACAACAGAAAGAAATGACAATGACAGAAATCTTTGTAATATCTGTTCTATTATGTGTGACCATGGGTAATGGACAAGTATACTGGGCACATTTATTAAATCCGCCATTATCCCAACCTGTTACATGATGTGTAGGATGCACTGGTATGCCACATGTTATAAAGGTTCAAGTAACTTCAAATCATACTATTCTTACTGAAATAATGCTGCCTGGAGTAGTGGCTGGCCATGTTATTGACACAGGTCAAGCAGTGCTAGACCAGACACAGAAACCTGTAAAAAACATGCTAGTAAAAAAAAAGGGGGAATGATAGGGGAGACTACAACTGCTCAAATCCACACAACATTGCTTGTCTTAAATGCTTTAAAATTATCCAGTTCTGATTTACACACGGCATGAATGTCCCCCCAGTGATTAGACATTTTTCTGCATTAACCCATGTAGTCCCAGATCTGATACCTGGAAAAGAACCTGCTATGATAATGGTAAAGTCTTTGGAAAATCGTAACTAGGAAGGTTCTTTTAGGTTAATAACTTGGGGAAGAGGGTATGCTTGAGTTTCTACAGATGGAAGCCCCTGCTGGATTCCTGCTCAGTGTGTGCGTCCTGTTTTGGATTCCGACTCCAACGAATGGGAATCTGCATCTACCCTCACTGACACCACGGAACAGCTCTAACATCTGGGTGATCTTAGCCAGGACACTGAATCAAACAACCTCTTGTGCTTCAATACGTACAGCAGACCAACCCTTCCATACGTGTCTAGTGGGCCTGCCAGTACAAGGGGTAGTAAACAGTGCAACTATTTCTGATTGGGTTCAAGCGTTGCCCAACATAATAAGAGATCCAGGAGAGAGAGATATTGTAGGCATGGTGGGTGAATGCCCCTCAATGTTGGTGTTTTGGCTGGAAAAGAATGTGATGTACCACAGCCATGACATGATCAGGCCAAGGTGGGTCAGAGTCTCTGTCATTGGACCTGAAGCATTATCACAATTTTACTGATGTCCGACCAAACAGTCCTCTGTTTCGTAATATCACAGCAAATAATAGTTCATGATGTTCAGTTGTTAATGAAACTACTATCAACAGCTTAACAAAAGCACTCCCTAGAGGTGTATTCTTATTGTATGGTGACAAAGTGTATCCCGGTATTCCATGGAAGTCAAGAGGAGGTTCGTGTATGTTGGGGTGGCTACCATGACTTACACCCAACATAAGTATGATCTTATGTAACACACAGTTACACAGAGGTTGCCAAAAATGAGCAACACTTGATGCCAATTGTAATGATAATGTCGATCTCTCAAATAGAGGGGAAATTATTGTAGCTAGCTTCCTTACCCCAGGAGTTGCTGCTGCTAGAGCATTAGCGCAATTAAATTAGCTTGCTTGCAGGTTAGGAAAATAAACTAGTGAGACTGCAAAAATCTTAAGTGCCTCAGCAATAGTTGTTAACTCTATAAGACATGCTACTCCTCAAAATAGAGCAGCATTGTTTTTTGACATGATCTTATGCCACGATATCCATCTGTACGCAGCAATGTGATCATGTTTACTCAACATGTGATCTTATCAATGTTATTCATTTTTTTTTCTGACAAGGTTTTGCTGTCAAGGCAGTTGAACCTCCTCAGCAATACTTGCTTTGATCAAGTACCAGACACTATTACCTGAAGTGTTGGATGATACAGAAACAATCTGTGCAAGTGTAGCAATTGAACATGACTGCCAAGAATTTGATGGAATTTGTTGTATGAACTTATCAGATCACTCTCAGTCCATTCATGCTAGCAATCAGAAATTGATGGACCGGACTCAGAAATTGCAGGAAAATGATGGATTTTTTGAACTGGGAAAATTGTTGAACTCTTGAGGGCTGGAAGGTTGGATTGTATCTGTGATAAAAGATGGGATTGTGATATTATTTGTTCTTCTTTGTATTATGCTTGTGGTACCGTGCTTATCATCCTATCTGCAAAGGGCCCTGCAGTGGATGACAAACACGGCCTTTTTTTGTCGAAAAACAAAAAGGGGGAATTGTGGTGAGGGGCTACAGCAGGCCCGTGGATTCCCTGACTGAAGACATGAACTTAGAACTCAGCCTTGAAGATTTTAAAGTGTATCCATGAGAAATGAGTCACTAAAGGCATCCAAGTGGGAAAGCAGAAGGCATCCAAGTGTTCACACTGAGGAGTGCTGGCCCAGTAGAGCAGCCGGCAAAGTATCCTCGTGTGACTATCAAGCAGCAGCTACTGCCAGCACAAATTAAAACCAAAATAAACTAAAAATCCTAATGTGGTTGTTATTTAATCAGCAGCCACACACCTTGTGTTGACTGTATATCACTGATCAAGAAATGAATGTTAGTTTTGCCCTGAAGAAAGCAATAAAGTGGGACATAAAATTAATATTGAATGTCAGTGCGTATGAATAAGACTTTAATGTTTTCATCTCCTTAGAGGGAAAAGAAAAATAAAAATCAGTTTCTGTGCAAAAGTTTGATGCTTTCATACAAAGCTCATTCCTACAAAAAACCCATCCAAACATTTTAATCTAAGAACACTACTATTAACTTTTTCATCTAAATTGGCCTAAAATCCTGTTAGAGATTTTTTCTGAATTCATTCTTATAACTTTAGTTTAGCAAAGAGCTAACAGCCCTGTAATCAGATGACCTATAAATGAATTAATGAATTAGTAATGAATTAATAATTTATTTCTTCCATGCACTGCCTAAATACAAAGGATGCAGGCATGGGTTTGAGTTTGACTTGAATCAAAAAGCTTACAGATATGGAGCCAATTTACACTTAGAAAAAAAATGTCTTGGCAGACTGAGAGTGTTCCCTGGCAGTACAGTGTTCCACTATGGATGCTATCTGTCTGCTCTGTCTTTTGTTTGCATTGCATCCATGCAGTTTAGATCTGTCCTGCTCTCTAGCTTAGGTATGCACAACACACTTATCATCTTTGTATCTGAACTCCTCAGATCAGGAACTTTGTCCCCCAGGGTATCTAATCCAGCAAAGTCATACAAGCAATGTGACTTCTGAATCACTGTAATTAAGCAAAGACATCCGTTGACTGTGACTACTGGCATGAAGGGAATAGTAAATAGATGTAACACAATAGAGACCTACAAGGGCAACTAACAGAAAGGATAAGGAGGCAGGTGAAATCTGCCTCCCAGAAACAGAAAGAGGGAGACACCAGGCCCTGGAGGCTGAAGGATTCAGTTTTGAAGTCAGAAAGCCAGAGACAACGAGCATTTCTCAGTGATGCTGCCTTGGGAAATCTGTGTTGAATCTACCCAAAGGCCTTTGAAAATTGAAGGAAATGTTTTAAAACTTTCATTATTTTCCTCACAGAACAACTGCCAACAGCTGTCAACTAAAGCTTTACAGATCCATTTCTGTCCAGTTTCTGTTAAGCCGCATGTTGCAGCAGGACTTAAGGCCAAGTGAACTACTCTTGTCTTCTTCCTCTCTTTCCCAATTATAAACAAGCATGAAAAATCACTAGGAAAATACATTTATAATTTACATATCTGATGGATGTGAGACTCTGTGCTTCCCTATTATCTGAGAACACCAGTAGCTTATCATCTCATTTTGCAGTTAAAAATGAACCAAGGAATGAGACAAAGACTTACAGAGAGAAAACAGAGGAAACACTAGCACACAATAAGTTTTAAAATAACCAAGATAACAATCATCATACATGATGAAAAATCTGATCAGTTGTAGTGACAAAATACCTGTCCTTCAAGAAAAATCTTTTGGAGAGCAATGGTTTCATAAACTCTTTGCAGAACAGTGTGTCATAACTTACTGAGCTGGGCTGCTATACCCCAATTTTTACTTTAACTGCTGGTTACAATGTACTTACAAGGAAAGATCTGATCTGATCACTTCCTATTTGCTTACAGAATTTAAATGTGCCATGTAAAGTGCTTTTGTTTCCTCTGGTGAAATTTGCTCAGGAGGGAAGATTTAATTTTTGATTTAGAAGGTTTTTCAGTAATAACTTGTTTTACAGAACACTTTTTCCCTGAAAAATCTGAGCCCTTCCACACCTCCTGTTCCTGCCCAAAATTGTTCTGTATAAAAATAGTGAAATAACCATTCCATACAGCTAAGGCATTTGAAGACATGTCTAAGGAACTAACATCTACAATAGAAGGAACGGCTTGTAATTCTTACTTTTTCAAGCTTAATATATCCAACAGGCCTAACTGGTGGCAAAGAGGCAGACTTTATATTTGTAGCAACAGAGGTGCCCATCGTATATTAGATTGAAAATGATAATTACTCATCCATTAAAGTCAGTATATAATCTGTTCACTCCTTGCCCCTGGATATCTAAATACATCAGAATCCTTTCCTGGTAAGACAGCAATGAGCACAGTGATAGTTACAAACCTAGTGACTAATCTAAACTTAATCAACACCTTCCCCTCGGCTATCAAAGTAGCAGGATATAACAGAATGAGCCACATGCTTCATCAGTGAGGAATAGCAACCAATACCTGTTTTTTCTGGATGAAATGTCATCATAAACCAAGAAAAACCTCAGTGCATACAGACAGTAGCAAACACAGCAAAAGCTTTACAGTACATCATTTTCTTCGTACAGCTGATCCCCTGAATATGTGAATGCACTCGAAGAACTGATTTAACTTGACACTATTCTCAATTTGCATGTATTGGAAGCAAAAAGGAAAGTCAATGTATGAACGTAGTTGAAGTTGTGCTTTGAATGCAGTTCTACATGGATATTTCCTTGGCTTCACATTATTGAAACTGTGACGAACTAGGTAAGATTCATATGGACATGCAACATGCTTTATTAGGAATGAAAAAATAATACATCACTGGGTGAAGAACTTCCGCACAGAAGCATCTCTTCTTCTAGGTGCACCTAATAATCTAACATAAAGCATTACTTGCCCTTGCAAACGTTCACTTCCTGCCAGGTGGAGTCCACTGCCACCTGGTCAAACTGGTAGGGCTTCAGTGCCCTTCCCGAAGTCCTGCTGTGCAAACTGCTGTGCCATGCCCTTGCTGACGCCTGACAGTCTGTTTGCCCACCCTGTTGGCAGCACTCCTGGTTGCTGGCACTCCTTAAGGGATTACCTTATACCGGGAGGAGGCTTGGCTTCTGTTGCTCCTGCCAACCTAGGTCCGCTCTGTGGTCTCCTGCCAGCTATCTCAGCTCTCTGTGAGGTTCCCCCAGTTTGGAAAACCCTCATGTAACAACTGACAAGACAAGAGGTAATGGCGTCAAGCTGTGCCAGGCAGGGTTTAGATGGGATGTTAGGAAAAATTTCTTCACAGAGAGAGTGATCAGGTATTGGAACAGGCTGTCCAGGGAAGTGGTAGAGTCACTGCACCTGAAAGTGTTCAAAAACATGTAGGTGAGGCCCTCAGTGACTCAGTTTAGTGGTGCTCTTGGCAGTCCTAGGGTAATGATTGGACTTGACGATCTTAAAGGTCTTTTCCAACCTAGCTGATTCTATGAGTCTATGTGCACTGCACTAGAACACTCTGCTGAGGATTGTTCTGGCACCAGAGCTACTCATCTCTAAGGGGCAACTGACGGAGTAATCATTACATGAATTTTATATTCAAAGTATGTATGAATATGTAAGCATTCATACATGAATTCATATGTGAATTATATTAATTTCAGAAAGTACTTCTTCTGAAATTTAAGAATGCTGGGTCTGAGTAAAATTGATATAGATTTTTATAAATTAAACTACTCAACAAGTCCTGTTGCATCTGTTGCAAGCTATAAATTCAAACTGATGCCTCATTGTTGATTATAGAACCAAGTAATCTAGGATGGCATATCTACCTACTGTCCTTCCGTTCCACACTTTGATCTTTGCAGTAGCTGGCAGTTATGCAAGCTACAGACAGCTGAAAAATTCTTTAAATCCTCTGGAACACGGATACTTGAGTGCACAACTAATTCAACTCAAACCTGAAACTTCTATGTTAAATCTGCTAGATTTTTTACTGATTCAGTTAAAATTTTCCACAGATTTCACCCTGTTTGAGCCAAACATCCCTCCCATGAAGGGATAAATATGGGATAGTTCTGCAGATCCCTCCTTATGGAAAGCCAACTTTCAATTAGTAGGATTCTAAGCCAGATGTGGTGCTGGGCCTTTAGCATGGAGATGACCCCATTTGCTCATGCTACAGAATCTCTAGGTGCCTGTGTTTTACCACTGCACCCACCATATGGGACTGGTCCTCTGTAAGAATGGATGACAGAAAAAAAGGTCATCCATCTATTATTCAGGTCAGATACATCTCAATAACTGTCTTCTCTTCTTTTTAATTTACAAAAGAATATTGTATAAAGGCTTTGTCTGTGTACAGAATGAAAGGGGAAAAAAATAAAATCCTAACATGCTGAAAATCTCTAAAGTGAGGGGCAAGGTTGTTTGCTGGCTCTTCTCAACTGCCCATTGGACTGACAATGTATTACACAAATCTCTGTGCAAGTGGAACTTCAAATATTAGTCCACAGGCCCTCCTATGTTCCACGTTGATTGCATTTGATTGTTTTTACATGCTTTAGGCCAAAAATACAAACTCCTTCCCTACTAAGCACTGTGTAGTTCTAAGCAGATGTTGTTTCTACCCTGTTTCTAACATAGAAACTAACAGAAACTTCCCAGAATTCCTGTGTTTTGCCTTATGGCTAACTTAAATGACTGCAATATAAATCTCCATGTAAGCTTTTTGCTGAGCTTAGTTATTCATTATTGGTTTTTCTTACAGGAACCCTCTTTTCCCTCTCCTAACTACCTTTACTACGCAGTAACTTCAATTCATCTTCTACCCCTGCTAATAAACCACACCTGACTACATGGATTATCAGACTGAGTCAGAGATTTCTTCTTTTCTAGTATCTTGTAACAAACTCGAATCCCATCGTCCTATTATACAGATCATTAATTCACATTTCTCACTCTTCAGCTGTATAAATTTGGCATTAGAATTTGGCATTACCAATTGTAATCAGCATTCTGATAATTAAATAGTATCTCCAGTGACTGAAGATACCAGCATGGAAGGACAGGAATAACATGTTATTGTTATTGCTACCAATTAGCAATCTCTTCAGAGTCTTCATTTTCATAACGCTTTCTTTCCTCTTTTTCTAGCTCAAAATGCTAGCCAATTTAAAGAGTGATGGAAGTAACTTCCAGAGACGTATTTGATAAAAGAATAAAGGAACTGGTGGCTCCTCAGGAAAATATGCAGTTAACAGTTATACAGAAATACGACATTTGTACCTTCAATAAGATTTATGATCTAATCTCTTTTTGTAGTTAGATTCCAAACAAATATAAAGTGAGGTTTCCAAAGAAAAAATACTCAGTCTAATCTTGCCTTAAAGAAGTGAACTGGACTGTGACAGGGAGTCATGACTATTTACAAGAGCACAGCAGTGCTGACAGCGGTGCATGCAAGGGTCCACTGATGTGAAGAAAGCAAGTAGACCTTGACGTCATATATGAAGTATGTGTAAAACCAAATTGATTACTTTTATTTTCCCCTTATACATGTTTTACAGGGAAAATTATTTTCTGCTATCTAAAAATCAAAAAAGTAAAGTCACATCATGCACGTAAGGTGGAGACAGGGTTTACAGAGTTCTTAAGACTACTTATGGATTAATGCTGCACAAGAAAATCACAGTATAGGTAAGGTTCTTCCATCAAATTAGTACAATGGATCAATATATTGACCTCTTTTAATACTACCTAATCTAAAATATCAGATAAAACTCAAGACAGACTACTGAGATTTCAAAAATGATTTACAGGGAAGTGGCATAACCAGAAAAGATAACACACTGGATAAGATGTAGAAACTTGTGTAATGTTGTGATTTAAACTGAGTTAAAACCATCCGTCACTTGCCCTCCCAGCCACAAAACCCAACATTCCATAAAGTTAGAAACAAGAAGTGCTTAATAGTCCAGAGCCCCTTAATGATGGACTCAGAAAGCCACAATGAAATTCACCCATAAGAAAGGCAGAAGAGTTTGAAATGGGTTGTTAATTAAAAGCAAAGCACCTGAAGATATGTGCACTGAATCTCACCAGCACTTAGCGATAAGCAAACTCTTAAGAGATGTGACTCAACTGATAATGTCACAACGGAACTTACAAATAAACCTTTGGTACAAACAGTGTAGGAGACAACAGAACTCTTCTAAAAAAAGCTTAAAACTGCAGCAGCCAATGACAAACTTAAATTGAAAATAAATAAGGACAATTGGAAAGGGTATGTTCCTAACTACTGAAAAAGAAGCTTAGGATTGATCTAAGGAATCCACAGACACCCACATATATATGGAACCAGTAAAATAAGGTTTGCAAATGCCATTTCTCAGAAGTACCACTAATACCTAAATGTTGCATATTCAAGCTTTATCTGGTTGATGTCTCCATATGTATCACCTCAACCATTCTGTGATTCTATTAAATGAGATTATCACCCCCCAAAAAATTGAAGAAGATACATGAAGCCTACTAATAACAAAGCGATAAACACTTCCATTAATAATTTTACTTCATCTGGTACATCCCAGCCTGTACGTGTTTGTTTCATTTCAACATTGCTAAATTTAGTAAGTTTCCGTATGTGCATAAAGCTGTCCTATTGAAAACACATTACTGCTAACTTTCTTCAACATATTATACATCTTGAGGCTGCATGACCATGTTTTTGTAGCCTTGTTACCATTTTTCATGTGACTGGCAGAGCTCTTTTCACCATCCCCCCTACGCTATTTACAGCACTGACTGCTCCTGAAGATTTCCCAAGTGATGAGGTAATTTTCAGAGTAGATGTGCTCAAGTGGTCAATCTGTCTGCTGAAGCAGACACAGATAAATCACAGACTCAAGGCCAGTATCAATACACTTATGTAAACAAAAAAAAAAATAAAAATATTAAGAGCCTGACAGGTACTTCTCATCAGGTAAGTTACGTATTCATTTTCATTGCAAGCTGAGGACCACTGAGTAGAAACTCACTAAAGACAACATGACAGATGATGGCTCATCACAGTTAGAAAAGTAATAGAAGGTGAAACCGAACACAGTTCCAGTGTCACTGGAAGAAACTGCTATCACATTACAAGTTTATGGCTGTTTTTCCAATCAAGAATCAACGCTTACCAGCACTGGGCAGAGAATTCAAACTGATTACAGCTCTGGGATCACCTGAAGTGCATGAGAGGGGGAGATGGGGACAAAGTTCCCAAAAGCATCAGAGAGCTGCTGTTCTAGCTTCATCCTCTTGGACTGGTTGATGATAATCTTTATTGGAACTAAGAGAACAGAGGGATATTAGGGCTTCAGCAGAGCTCACAGAACATCCTACCCATGAGAAAAGCAGCTACTGCCTCCGTACAAGAGTATGCAGAAATAGGAAAGCTGCATTTAACAGGAGTGTCACTGAAGTGGCAGTGACTTTTTGTTTTTAACCAGTAAGGATCTGTGGTCACACAGCTACTTATTCCACAAGAAAGCTCATATGCCTTCTGTGTAGGGCTAGTCTATCTCCCACCTTCCCTGAAAGCAGATTGTATCTAGACAAAGATGGCGGATGGAGCCCACAACAGAGCGAAGGAATGAGCAGCATGGACGATCAGGAACAGAGCTGTTGAGCGTGTTTTCAGCATCTCTTTTTTTGTCAAAATGGATGTATTCAAATGTGTGGATTGGCAACTGCTGAAAATATAAAATACCTATCCAGCCTTGAAGGGGGTCAGACAAGTACAGGGGAGTGAATGCTTCCCATGTTTTTCTTCAACCTGTCTCAAATCTGTTATGATGGAACCACTTCGGGAGGATGTTGGAGCTATTCACTTTCAGAATTGCTCAGAGAATATCACTTTTCCCTGTAGATACAAGAACTTCAACACACTCAGTAAGAACTGTGAAGGCAGTTTTATGGTGCGGGTATCTGTCCCCTGGGGAAAGGACTGAAGCTACCCACTCAACTTGCATGGACTACCATGCAGTCTTCAGGGGGTAATAAATTAAGGTGACTACAGCCAGCTAAAGGTTTGATGTTCCTCCTACAAAACCCCTGAACAACACAGACAGTATATACCCATTGAGTCTCTAAATCAAATCTGTGACATTTTGTGAACATAGGTCATGGCATTTTGTGCTTGTGTTGGAGAAAGAAAAGACAGAAGCTTTTAGAAGGTGTTTGGGGGTGGGGAGCATTTCAACCAGTATGTTAAAATTTGTCTGAGCATAACACATTATTCTTGATATGCATTCGCAACACAATATAATGGCCAAAAATGCTGAATGAATGTAAGCTATTGATAATGCGTTTTACAGACCCACACCACAGAGCACATTTGGTAGTGCTTTAAGTCTCAGTTGACAGATTGACAGATACCAATTGACAGAACACACTATAGTGAAATTCTAGACATTGCTATTATCTATCATCAAGTGCAGATACATGATAATAGGACACATTTCCATGTGAAAGATTATTCACAAGAAGTGGCATATTACTGTGTTTCAGTAACGCTGGCTTTATGGAAAATTAAGGATGATGAAGATACAGCAACAGCTTCCACTGCTGCTTTATAAAATATTCCTTTAAGAGATGCAAGCAGAAATTAAAAGAAAAATACTGATATTAACTAATAAACTGAAATAGCTGATTTACATAATCCATTTGTATCTGGAAAATCAACCAGATGAAAGCAGAGAAGTCAAAGGCATGTTTATACCTCAGCTCTTAAAAGTAACAGACCATTTTAAATTGTGAGGAACTCATTCTAGGGCCCTATGACTCCTCCTACTGAAACATACGGACAAAGTAAAAGCTTGAATTCATGAATATGAATAGGAATAAGACAGTCCTTTAAAATGGAATACTTTAAGGTATTCAGATACACACACCTCTGTATAAGTATGCATGCGTACCCGAACTAAAGTCCTGAGAACAAACTCACCATGGTTCTTACTAAAACATAGGACAAAATTATTCAATGTTTGATTAAACGTAACATTAATCAGGCATCATGGCAGCATGAGGTGCTAAAAAATGTCTGTAAGAACTGTTATTCTCTTCACATATTTTACATGACATGTGACTCTTCTTCCTTTCTAGATGACTCATATTCATATTTGTTAACAAATTCTCAGAAACAAATGCCACAGGAATGAATCAAAAGGCTATTTCATGAAGGATAATGTTAGAGGTAAAATAAATAGATTCAGGCATGAACAGAGCATAAAGTTCTCAAGAACATTCCCACAGGAATGTCACAAATACAGATAAACCAAAGGCTTTTTGATTTGCAGGAGAATGAAATTCTAACAATGGAAAATTCGGATAAAACTAAACATACAGAAATTGCTTTAATAACTGTTTCAGCAGACTGAAAAATCTGAATTCCTAGACACACACAAAGAAAAAAAAGGAATTTGAATTAAAGTATCATTGCATTATCAAATGATATCACCAGAATGTAAATCAAAATAAACCATAGATTTCTTGTTATTTGCCACACTTAATTAAAAATCATTCTGTGATCCACACTTGTATAATTTCCTAGGCCTCCTGTGGCTTCCAGTGACAGTCTACAGCTACAGTAGGGAATCAGTTCACACAACAGTGCATACTGATGAAGCAACACATCCAGCATTCTCTGCCAGCACAGGAGAAAACACAAAAATGTCGCTGCCTTAATAGTACAGATCACTGGGAATTTTAACAGGATTTTTTTCCTCCTTGTACTATTAATATATACTTTAGTGTTGAGCTGCACAGCACGCCACATCAATGTGTTAATTTCTTGATGCAAGTTTAATCACTTCTCATTGACAAAATGCAGAAGCTTCTAAGTTGCTTGCATTGCTATATTTATTGTTGCTTTTCCTCCTGTCTTTTCTTTTCAGAGCATGGTTTAGCATAGTCTAAACCACTGTAAGTGAATGGGGAATTATGGACCTAGATTTAAAGAAAGAATATTCCTTGAATCATCCTGAGGGAAAAAAAATAAAAGAAAAAAAATAAAAGAAAAAAAGAGATATAGCTAGGCATGTACAGCACTCTGCAAAAGTCAACAATGAACTTACTATCTGACGAAGAGATGATTCACTTACTACATTTCTGTAACTTATGACTGTATGCACTTTCATCTCTGGCAGTTTCTTACAATAAGGGGGCACCTTGTGTTTTATATATAAAGTACCACAAAAAAATCCACAAATGTCTATCAACAAACGCTTCAGCTAAATGACATATTTCTGATTTCCAGCTGCAGCATGTCCTCACTCAGATGCTGGACATAAAGCAGTTTGAGAAGATGGAATTTAAATACACCAAAACCAAAATGCTATAAAGGGAAATACAGCTCTTCCTGCAATTTCATGGCAAAACATCTGATCTTCTAGTTTATCATTCAAATCAGGCAAATCACTTCTGACCTCTTCCTAAAGTGTGCACAATACAGCTTATTTAATACCTTTTTATGTGAAGGCAAGAGACAACAGAAATGCATCTCTAGCACCAGCTAGATGTTGAAAGATGCAAAAGAAACATGGTGCTTACGAAAGATAATGTTTTGACAGATTCATTCCCCACAGAAGTTTTACTTAGGACATATCAGTTCCTTACATGTGGAGCAAATGCAGCGGAGCAGAGGTTACTGAAGTGTGGACAGTGGATCAAACAAGCCCATAAAACTGTTTTAGATGGCCTCTGGGAATGCTGCTGGCCAACCACACACTATCAGCTGACCACTCCAGAGACAAAGCTCATGGATCTTTAACAATGCCCAGGCAGGATTTTAACTGAGTTGCATTGGAAAACAAGACAATTCTTCTTCTTCTGATTGTGTCTGTGAAGTCCTATGTAAAGCGAAAGAGCTACTAATGAGGAAATGATCAGACAAGAACAGAAGCTGAGGCAAACCTTAGCTCGCGTTCTTGTTGCTTCTCAACCCAGAAGAGGACACCTGGTTGGGAGAAACAAAGACCACAGCTTAGTTTGCTTTCTACTGAAAACCTGAAGTAAAAGGGAAGGAAATGCAGGGGACTCCATACACAGCTTCTGTCTACCTGCACTCAATAGGTCTGCTTAGCCACATACAAGCACAAGGGTCTCCTTGCACTGTTAAGGCAAGTGAGGAATGGTCACATCCTTCAGCCACCCTGGCCCAAGACTTATCCTGTCCAGCCACCGGAGCCCAGCCCAATACCCTGGGGACCTGGGGTCTCTGAGCAGGCTGAAGGACATGGTTTCTGATGTCCTATTTGCAGGTTCAGCCAGCAGTGAAGCTCAGCATGTATCCCAGGCACACACACGGGACACAGACGTGGTTAGTCATTCAGAGCAGGCACTGCCTCCAGAAGCACCCGTATTCAGGATTTACACCAGACACAGCAGAGCCGGCCACATCCCCTCCTCCTTGTGGGCTGGCAGAGACAGAAGGTCACTGGCGCAGCTCACACACCACACTGTCCAGGTTCACAAGCACACCCACATTCATGGGTCCCACAAAAAAACAGCATGGGCCCTCTGCCTCTCCAACACCCCTGCACAGATTCCAGCCCTCCCTTACAGGTCCCTGACTCGCTGGATGCAAGTCCATTGGCCCAGCTGGGTTCTTGCAGCAAAACACAGCACTTGCACACTTGTCCCACAGGGCTCCATATTCCTGCGTCTGTCCCTAATATAAGCACAGACCCTCCACCAGTCTGATACTCCTGTCCAGACCTGGGGCCTCTGGATCCCTGGCTGGTCCAGCTTAGAGTTTGCTGATGACTCCACACACACTGAGCACACTGCCGGCTCCTTCAGCTGGCTGCCGACAAACACTCCCAGGTCCTTTTCTGCCAGGCAGCTTTCCAGCTGCACTGACATAGCAGTGATCAGAAACACCAAAATGCCAAAACAGCACTAGTAAAACAGCAAGTAGAAAGTGCAAGGGACTTAGTAACAGTGTATTGTATAACTTGGCAAAGAAATTGAAACAATGCATAGGTGCAGCTGATAGCCTTTAAGTCACATTTTGCAGCTACATTTTTTATATCACAAAGTTACAAGGCACTTCTTGTCTATTTTCCAACAATTCTTTCTCTTGACAGGGCAGCTTTTTCAGTGGGATGCTCATAGATGAACATTATCAAGTTTTTAGGTATTTAGAGAAAAGGTATAATTATCAAAGAAGTTACATGTATCTTCTCCTGCCAACATCACCAGGCAACTGCAGGATTATTGCCGCCTTGAACCGAGGTATGCATCTCATCTCAAACTTTTATTTCTAAGTGTCTTTGATCAGCTCATCCTAATAACATATCCCAGCCAAAAAAGCCTGCCTCCGGGACTGAGTATTTTTTTTGGTTTCCTACCAATTGCCCAGTGATTATAAAGGGCAGTAAGGAAACTAAAGCTGAAGAGTAAAAATGTGACAACAAAAATAGCACATATGCCATCTGTAGTATCAGACAGCACAGCTAAGTTATAGCATGGTGCTGAAAGTCAGAACAAGGCTCAACTGTACTTGCCTAAACTTTTTCTCCTACGCAGATTGATAGAGAATAATCAATTCAGTGTACTGCTCTTTCAGTAGACAATGTACAATGAATGGATAGTAATTAAACTTTAAATTTCTAAATTGTCATTGTCATATGATTCCCCCCCCTTTTTTTTTTTTTTTTTTTGTACCACCTATAAATTACACTATAATCTATGATTAAAAAGATAAAGGAGGCAGTATTGAGAGTAGGATACCAAAGTACCAGAGCAGAAATCAAGGGGGGCTCTGCTTTCAAATTAAGTGCAGCAAAAAAAAGAGCACATAGTGTTTTCTGAGAGCAGAGAATAAAGTTATACACCAATAAAGTACTTCAAATGAGTACCAAAAAGATGATTCACTTCTAGGCAGTACAGCAAAGCCAGATGAAGGACTTCAGACATGAAGTCATGAGTTACTACAGAAGAAGGTAAAAGATAAGGTTTGGTCATTAATTAATCTACTAGTGGACTCACATCCTGTAATCAGCAGCCTGGCTACAATAATTAATGTATTTGATAGCTTCCCATTCACTGTCACAGCCAATATCCCATGTCCTCTCTTGCCCAGAGGTATTTATGCCTAATTTTAGCTAACATTCTTCGATGTTCAGGTTAGTTTTCCAGTTTCCTCATATTCCTTTTATTTACAGTAGGAAAAGGTGAATAATTTGGAACATAAACCTAAATGGAAGAAGTACAAATTTCCCCTGAGCAGATTAACTCACTGTGCTGACTGGGGAGAAGCCAGTGACAATGCTTCTAATCTAAGTATCTGAAACTGGACAGCTCAGTCCAAGTCAGACTGACCCAAAACACCTGTACATTATTTATTTTTGAAATTATAAATGACAAATTCCACTACCAGTTTCTCCACTCAGAGACGATTCTGCTCTGGGAAGGAAGTAATTGGCTTTGAATCACAGCAAAATAACCTGGTCTCTAACAGGGCTGGACCAGCAGCTGGCTCATTTCTCCTTCAGCTGCCAGGAGATTTCATCCAGCAGCTGATAGAACCAAGGCCTGCAATCTGATATGAACAGATTTGGACAGACAGAGCAGATTGAAATTGATTGTTGGCCACCAAGCATGCCGAATTTTGTGTGAATAGTCTATGGGGAAGTCCTGTGTGAGAGCATGTGTGTGTTTATACAAAGATTGCAGCAGTAGAAAGGAGTGTTAAAATTGTACCAAAAGATGAGTTGCTAACTCAGAATCGTTGTATGGTTTGGGATGGAAAGAACCTTAAAGATCATTTAATTCCAACCTCCCTGCCAGAGCCAGGGACACCTTGCACTAGACCAGGTTGCTCAAAGCCCCATCCAATCTGGCCTTAAACACTTCAGGGATGAGGCAGCCACAACTTCTCTGGCCAACCTATGCAGTGAGTCATCACCCTAATAGTGAAGACTTTTTTCCTAATATCTGAATCTACCCTCTTAGCTTAAAGCCATTTCCCCTCCTCCTATCACTATATGCCCTTCTAAAACGTCTAACCAAGATTTTTGTCAAGAAGGAGAAGAGCTGGTTTAAACCGCAGTTATCAGAATGAACCTTCCTTTTACCTCCACTGTGTGGCCCTGTAGAGTAGAACTACTTGCTAGTGAGGGTTAATGATGCTAAAAGTCTAGGTAGGCTCAAAACTGACAGGACATCATGGGAAAACACAGCACAACACCCGGGGCTGTTAAATGTAAAATCCATCCATAAGTAATTTGGTCAGCAGTAAGTAGAATTTGGGAGAATATTCTGAAAAATACCAAACGCTGACTTTCTTCATGTACTTTTCTTTAGGCTACTGTAGGATAGCAAATACCCTTACAAAGTAGCAACATTTTGTATTTCTTGTCATATTCTTACATACCCTTACCAGACACAGGGCTCTCCATCACTTCCTAGAAAATCTGTCACTGTCTCCCTCTAGAGTAAAACTAGGTAAGAATGGTAGAAAGCTAGGAATATTCAAAAGAAAAGTCTTGCTTCATCAAGGTGCTTCAAAGAGAATAGAAGATGAAGCACTTGTTCCCTTCCATTGGCATGGAGGAAATGGAAAGAAAATTTCCCATGCAGCAAGCAGACAGATCAGCAGAAATATTTAGTCTGTATCTCTTAGACTATTTTTATAATCTCAGTGAAGATACAAATCCAAATCTATGGATTCAGGACTAGCTACATAACTTGTTCAGTTCCCTGTTATGCTCTACATCTGGTCATCTAAAATGTTTTAAGTAAAAGCTCAGACATCCCGAAAAGCTATCAAAAATACCAAGGGATTCCCACATCTGTTAACCTCCTTATATAGCTCAATAAAACATAAGCGCATCCCTTCATCTTTTTCTGTTCAGCAAGCATTCTACTATACACGTGTTTTAGAGATTTGCAAAGTAAGGGTGGTGGTTGAATCAGGGTTCAAATGGCCTTACCACTTTATAAATCAGAGTTTTACGTAAGCTCTGAGATTCAGAAGAGTACAAAAGAGACACTATTGCTACAACAAAGTCCACGGTGCTGTGTAACACAGGCCACAGATATTAAACCCTGCTTTGGATTCAGTAACAGTAGTTGAAACACCGCTTATCAAAAGGTTTTAGCAAGAAAAAATTAAAAAGAAAATGAGGCCAAAGTCCTAAACATTTCAAAGCTGCTTGGAAATGCAATGTTTCTTAAAGACACAGAAGACAACATACCTCAACAAAGAAGTCTAGTACATAAAAGAAACCAAAACTGGAAAACTGGAAAGATACTGTGTTTGATCAGACAGAAGGCAATAAAGTATTCTAACTTTTCTAGACCTAGATATTTAATTTTAAATTATAATTCCAAATTGGAAATGTTAGTTTCCTTCCGAAGGCAACCAGAACACCCAAAGCATCTGGCTGTTTTGAATAATACATGAGGAGGGAAAAAAAAAAATAATTTTAACCTCTTTAGGAAAAGAAGCAGGATTTTTGCTAGAACTCTAAACTTTATAACCTCGTTTCAGAAAAATAAAAATGCTTTGAGACACATAAAATATTCCTAGACTAAAGCAATATATATTAAAAAATTCATTCTTATTTTATTCAGAAATTATTTATACACCATATATAACTAAGATAAACAAAACACCTGTTCATCAGTGGTGTTAAGAGAATTGAAATTTGTTATTATAACATTACTTTTAATCAAGATTCATTTTAATAAAGGCCTGATATCATGAAGATTTGAATGTGTGCTGCAGTTTATGCACTCCAGGAAGCCTTGTCCTCTTAAATAGGAATAGTAACAAATGATAAAACTGAGCAGTTGCATAAGACTCTGCATACAATTACAGTTTAATACATCAGGGGAAAATAATTTATCTGTTAGCCTCTGGGTAAAAAGAACCTGAAAGGCAATGATCCCAAAAGAGATCTGGAGATTTTAATTGGGAATGAGTTAGATTAATATGCAATATGACAGGAAAACAAAAAAGGCAAAAGGGGTGTCATGTCACAGAAGTAAGGAGGAAATAATCCTCTCTGTTTTAGTCAAATAAGATAAACAGTAGCTGTAATTAGTAAAAATACATATAATTGCATTATTGAAAACTAAAACATTAAATATTTATTAGAAAAAAATATCCTAGTAAGGGGAACTATTAAACTGTGACATAAACATTTGGAGGAAAAAAAAATAATCAAGAACAGAGGAGCACTTTGGAATTTTAAGCACTATCAGAAAAATTACTCCCAGGACAAGACTTTATAGACTGGAAGGGCAAAATATATATCTCCCTTTTTGTAAGTTCCATGGGATATTGCCCTGGAGGACGGGGGGGGCAAGACTCTTGGATGATATTCAAGGATCACCTGCTGCTTGCTCAGGAGCGATACATCCCTACTAGAAGGAAGTGTTGCAGGAGGGCCAGGAGACCTCCTTGGATGGATAAGATGCTGCTGAGGAAACTCTGAAGGAAAAAAGAGGCTCGTAAAAGGTGGAAGCAAGGATAGGCGGCCTGGGAAGAATACAGGGATGTTGTTCAGGAAGCTAGGGACCAGGTTAGGAAGGCTAAGGCCCACTTAGAATTCAACTTGGCTAGGGATGTTAAGGACAACAGGAAGGGCTTCTATAGGTACACTGCAAACAAAAGGCAGAGGAGGGACAATGTGGGCCCTCTCCAGAAGCTATTGGGAGAACTGGCTACCCTGGATTTGGAGAAGGCTGAGGTTCTTAA
>JAOEHY010040132.1:3104-29735 GCA_025447955.1 Psilopsiagon aurifrons | reverse complement strand
CGGCTGCAGGTGCGCGCGGCCCAAGGTCACCGCGGCGCTTCCCGCGCCCGCGCCGCCGGTACCGGGACGGGGGGATCCCCACCGGGTGCTGCTCCGGTGGCTCCCCCCGTGCGCACGCAGGGGCCGGGCGGGCCGTGGGGCAGGGAGCTGGGCTCTGCGCCGCTGGGGACACCCGCACGCGGCAGGACAAAGGCGGCCGGGGCTGCCTCCCCTCGCTCCGTGCTCCAGAGGAGCCCCGGCGCTGCGCGTAGCGGCCCTTCCAAAGTTCCCCTCCCGCTGCCCGTCCTCTGCCAGGAGGTGCGGGCACAGAACCGCCGCGTTTTCTTCAGAGGCTTCCCGGAGATTCGGTGGCTTCTGCAGACCGACAGCCGGATGTGCCTGGGGCTTCCGCGATGTATTGCACTTAAGTGCTGTATTCTGAAGCCTGGTGACGTTTGAGTTACAAGACTGTAGATTTGGCACGTTAGAACTGAAAAATAGACAAAATCATAATAAAGATTGGTTGCTGAGTTTCCGCAAGTTTTGGCTCAGAATAGGCATGTCATAACGGCTCACCTTCGAAACTAGAGTGGATGCTTCCTGTCCTGTCTTCAGTGCGTAGTGAGCTGCTGATTTACTTTGCATGTTCTTTATTGGTATAGTATATGAGTGGTAGGGTAACTATTGAATGCAGCATGTTGCTGTGAGCCACGCATACTGCATGAAGCTTGTCTAGATATATAGGGTTTGCTCTGAAAGTATTTGGTCTGGGCCTTAATCTCTGCCTGGTGCCTTATGAGAGACCTGATGAGCAAACTCCTGTGTGCTGCTGCTGTTCTGGACCCATAGATGAGTGCTGGCTGCAGGCTCTCAGTGAAATACTGGCAGTTTTCATCCTGACCAGGCCCAGCTGTCACAGAGCTCATTCCCGGTTGCAGGCTACTTAGATTTGATCCTTTTGAGTTGTAATCGCATTGGGAAGGATTGGATTTTAATCAGAAAGCATCATTTTGGGTTTTTCTTTTTGTTCCCCCCTCCCAACAGTGCTCAAATACAAAGGTGAAAGCATAGAACAAACTGCAGTTGTAGTCAGCTGCTTGCAGTGTTTGAAGGAAGTTGGATTTTGCAAAGCTGTTGTGAGATGCAGCTTTTATTAGGAAGTTACGAATTTAACTGCTTTTCTAGATAGAGATTTTAAGAAAAAATACTTAGCAAGGCTGTAGGCCTTGTGTGGATGTGAGCAGATTTTTGTGTTTAGTACTTGGAGCTGTTTTGGATGAAAGAAAGCACTGATCTTGAGATTCTTCTGCTCCAGGATGCAGCAGTGATAGATGTTAACCAAACTGCAGGATTGGTTTACGTAGGCAAAGAGTTTGTGCTTTTGTTGAGTTTTAGGCACTTTTTCAATGCATGCTTTGCATGCTGTCTTACTGGTTCTGGGATTATTTTCTTCAGTGACAGAATAGAATAAATTAGAAAGTAAAAGTCAGTCGAGAAATAATTGAAGCAGAACACATGAGACTGGGTTAAAACTTCTTGTATGTTCTGTAACTTCTGAAGAGTTCCCAAACTGAGCCCTGTGCAGGATGCTGCTGCTTCAAGTGTGCTGAGTCCATTGGTGTCTTGCTGGTGCACAGAACACACTGTTGTACATTCACAATGGAGAGACAGACCTGTTCTAGGAAGCAGAGACCGTTTTATTTTGTCCTCATCAGACTGGTGCTGCTTTCCATCCTATTGGGGATTGGCTGTAGCATCCTTCTGGCGCTACAGTCTGCATTTGAAGGTGATGTAAGTAGGTATGAGGATAGCGATGTCAGCAGCCTCAAACTGATAGCATAATCCCAATAACTACCAGTCCAGAAACTGTTTGAACAAGAAGTTTTGCAGGAGGCCCTGTATCTAAAACCTTAGGAGCAGGCTGAGCTTGGGGAACCTGATGTTACTTCACACAACTGTCCTATATAATACCAGGTCTAGATTTTTGTGTTAGGGATTAGTTAACTCAAGCTCAGTATATTCAAAGCGATCCACTGAGGAGCTGGAGTGGATAGTCCTGGTTTTTGGCATTCTATGGGGCGCATATAAATAGAAGCCCTGTATTTACATACAGCTGCTGTATTTGACCTTAGGCAACCCAGCTTGTTTTGGTTGTTTAAATGTATGTAGGGTGACTTACAAATAATTCATAATGGAGTTGGAAGGTTTCGGTGACCATTAACTGCAGGGAGTCCCCTGTCCCTGAAGACAGCTTGGTGCTCTGTCAGAATGCACCTGGTATTTTTCAATTGACTTTGCATAAATTAATCTTGCATACCAAACTATCAAACTTAGTTAAAATAAGGGTAAAAAGCGTAAACAAACCAACCCCAAACCAACAACCGGTCCCAAAATGTGGTTGGTCGAGAAAATGTCACATAGTCATGCATTATATCAGTTATTCCTTTCGTTGCTATTAGGAAGTAAAGTTACTTCCTTATAGAACTTACTTTTCCTAAAAATGACACACAGAAGAGCCTGGAGATAAGTGTTTGCATCTGGGGCATGGAGAGGAAGTGCAGTCAAGGGGCAGTTGTGGAAGGTACTGGGAGGTCTGAGCGTGGTGATGGCTCATCTGGTGTTGAACAAGCTCTTTGAGCTGGTGCCAGGAGGGAGCATGCAGCCAGTGGGGGGAGGTGGGGGGAGCTTTCCATCCTTGAGGAAAACTTTGGCATCCTGAAATGTGCAAGTAGAAACCAGGCAGCTTTCAGGGAGGGTAATGGGTGAAACATCCTTGTGCTGTTACCAGGTGCATTATAGCCTGTCTTTGGCAACACAATGAAGACTGCTTTCTTTGCCTATTAGCCGTTCAGTTATTTTCTGGCTTGCTTAAGAAGATGCTTTGATCTGTGCCCAGCAGGCATTTTTTGAAGGACAAGACTTCTGTCACCTCTCAGGACTTGTAGGTACTGTGTAACTCTGAATGTAGTCACCCCTTGGTTTCACATGCACTCCTGAGGCATTGGTTTAGTCACTGTTGGCTGTTGCATAGGGGTCGCAGAATGATGCCATATCACAGAGAGACGAATTAAAGCAAAAAGGGACCGCTGTTTGGTCTGCAAGCCACCCTGCTACACGGGACCTTCTAGCTCTGACTGAGGGTGGATCTTTTCTTACAGCAGTTGGTTGCTCCTGAAGAAAGCAGGTGAGGGGAAGTTTAATGTTCGTTAGGAGAAGTTCAACTTTCCCCATGTAAGTGAAGGTGCTCTTGTTCCCAGCCTCAGCTCAGATGCAGCTGTACTTGGATGTATGAGGGTGAGTAGCAGACAAAGCAGAATACGGTTCCTCTTTTCGAGGACTCATAGAGGGCATCCTTTGAAAATAAACCAACCCCCGAACCCGAAGTATCCCAGCACTTGTCTGTGCAGACCATGAAACTATTAACAGAAGAGATTCTGAGTTGATGCCTCATACTAAAAAGGGCCTTCTTACTGAGTTGTGAGATGCCTTTGAACTAACCTTTAATTATGGAGTAAATTGCTTTGCATGGAAGTTCTGTCACACCCTACAGTTGATAAAGAGTTGCAAAGCAGGCAGTCTGGCTTCTTGATGCTCTGCCTGTGCATTCACCCAAGTACTTTGGCGTGCTCTGACATGAAATTGCACAGATTTGGACGCTCTTTTCAGGAGGTGAATAGATTCGGATTGGCCTTCAATTTTAAGCATGGGGCTTATTTTGGGTGTTGGCCATGACTTTCTCATCTATTTGGAGATACCTCTGAATTAGATTGTAAAATGGTTTCACGACTAATTGCTGAATTAGTGCTACCGTGTTTAGCACTTGCCTCACAAGTTTGTCCTCTGTCTTAGACTTGAACTTGATAGTTCTACTTTTGCTTTCATCAAACAGGAAGATAATGGTAGACAGAAGTGATTTTGACTGGTCTTTCAGGGTGGGCAGGAGTAGGACATAGAAGGGGTGGATGAAAGTCTTTTGTTGGTTTTAATAGGCAGTTTCAGGACTTTTCTCTACCAAGACAATACCTGGAGAGCGCAGGGGCACGAAGCCTGAAGGCTGACTTAAGCTTTTTGTGATCCAGTGGTGGAAAACACTCACCTGCTTTCTGGTTTACCCAATCACACAGCCAGAGAACAAGTTTAGGAGATGGTAACATTGAGTGTGTCAACTTCAGAGTTATTTTTGCTACAGTGGTTGTTACAAGTGAGTTTTTGTAGAATCCCTTTTTTCTTTCTTTCACCCTGTTTTGGTTGTCTTTCATCTTTCTGGTCATGTTCTGTGTTAGGCAGCAAATGGATGTGGAGAGCCCATTCTTCACACAGTTGAAGGCCTAATGTAAGACTCTGTACACCTCTTGATCCTGAACCTGGGACTAAAGCTGTTAATGGAATGGACTTGGGTATTTAAAGTAGGATGCTTGGATTTTGGTCAGTTTGCTTTAGCTCAGTTCTGGATTTTGTTTTCATCCTTAAATTCAAACTGCATGGACCCTTAGCTGTGCTAAGAGAAGTTCCTTAAGTAACTCAGAGCCTGTGATCCAGGAATCCCAATGTCCCATTTGAATTAAGGGATGAGTTTTAACCAGGTTTTATAACAGTGTTCTTGGACCACTTTCTAAGTTTCAGTGAAGCTTTATATATACATTTCTGGACTATGAAGTGTTCCATGTTGGAACTCCTTTCTGCCCCAGAAGAGCAGGTAAACATACTTTGGGTGATGTTATATGTGTTTTTTCCTCCTGGGCAGTGATTTCTCAAAGTACCACTGCCTTCTCTAGCACCTGCAAATAAGAAGTTTGGAGCAACTGATATTTTTTGTGTTCTCTTTGTGTAAAAGAATAAAATAAGCTTGCAATCTCTGTTCATGTCTGTGGCACACAAACCAGATGCTTCAAGTTTATGTGGGCCTTCATGAAACACAGGGTTGTTGTCCTTAAAGAGCGGTGAATTTTAGTGAGGAACAAGGTTTGTAGTGTGTTTTGGAGGCCTTGGTACCACCAGACCTCATCAGAATAGCTGACTTCTGCATTGACTAATGTGAAGCATTTGTCATGTGGCACCCTAAAACTGCTCTGTTCTTTATTTGCAGAAAACTGTTTGTGGGTGGCTTGGACTGGAGTACAACACAAGGTAAGCGATGGATATTCTACACTGGTTGAGCCAGGAAAACAGTGTAGCTTTTTAAAGACAAAGACTGTGGTAGGAAGATTTCAGTGAGATTCTGCCGCTCTCTTCTGTTAATACAGTTTTCTGCAGAGAGTTCAGATGGGTGTTAATCACTTTGGGATTTATATTTTCTTCCAGTGTTTGGAACTGAAGTTTTTGTTAGCTCAGATAATGACAATTTTTTATCATTGCTTTAGTATGACACTGCTTTCCTTTTGTATGAGTGGGAATCATTACACACTATTTGCTTAGAGGAAGTAAATTCTAATCCTTCTCAGAAGATGCGTTTGAATTTGTTTAGCGATTTGCTTATCTTGTCTCATAACTGCAAACACAGCCTGGTTAAAGTTAATATATGGTTCGGTTTAATACATGCTTTTGTTTTAACAGAAACTCTTCGTAGCTACTTCTCCCAGTATGGAGAAGTTGTAGACTGTGTCATAATGAAAGACAAAACCACAAACCAGTCTAGAGGATTTGGATTTGTCAAATTCAAAGATCCCAACTGTGTGGGAACAGTACTGGCCAGTAGACCTCACACGTTAGATGGCCGAAATGTAAGTTGCTTCTGTGTTATGGGTTTGTTTCTGCTCCACACTGCTTCAAAGATCTGGTTTAAGTTCTGGTGGTTTGTTTGCAGATAACATAAAAGTTACCTGATTGCTGGATTTAATTACTTATTGTAAGACAGCTTTAACTCAATGATTTGTGTCACATTGTAGAAGCGATGTATTGATGAGAGCTGTGATCTGAGGAGCTGGATTTCAGCAGTGCTGTGTTCAGCTGCCCTAAATGTAACTTTTAGAACAGTATTCTGCACGTTGAGATCTGACCAAACTGGAACTTCTTCCAGATTGATCCAAAGCCATGTACACCTAGGGGGATGCAACCAGAAAGGACACGACCGAAGGAAGGATGGGTAAGGAAAGATACTTGGTGTATCCTGCCTCTTTTCCAAGCTTTGGCTTACCTTCTAGCAGTTAAATTGAGCTCACTTGGATTATATCCATGTTTTAAAATCAGGAGTCAGTATGCAGGCCTCAAGTATAAAGTTGATTGCTGAAAACTGTCTTTTAGTTTAGATTTCTTTGGTAGGTCTCCAAGTACAACAAAATGTTAATGAACATTGTGTGTTTGCATCAGACTCGGTTTGGGTGTGTCTTTTCTTAAGCTCTTAGCAGCGCTTTTAGTGACTTCTTCAGATCTTGAAACAAGCGTCTGGAAGTGCACTCGCAGGACTGATGCTCTTTTTCCGGCCTACTTCACACCCTGCAGGTTTATATGATTCATTAAAATGAGTAGATGGCCTCAGAACACAGTCCCTGGTTTTCTGATCTTCTGAGGAACAGAAACCAGGTTATAGCTGCAAGCCTAAACAGCTAGAGCTGTGAACATGCAGTTGCTTCACCTTAGTGACTAGGAGACTTCAAGCGTGGAGATGGCTTCTCCTCAACCTGCAAGTTCATGTTTAAGTATAAAATGCTAGAAGCAGCCGACTTTATTGTCCTTCTGACTGATTTTTTTTTTTTTTTCCTCCTTGATTTAGCAGAAAGGATCCAGGAGCGATAACAATAAATCAAATAAAATTTTTGTTGGTGGGATTCCTCATAACTGTGGCGAAACGGAGCTCAGGGAATACTTCAAGAAATTCGGAGTGGTGAGTCATTCAGCATGATGGTGGTTCTCCGTCGGTTGCAAGATCCTTTCCCTCCCCAGTGCTTTTTCTCAGTTTTCATCAAGCTGTCGAAGTTTGGGTTAATTTATACAAACTGCTGTAGGGACATACTGAAGCATTTGTAAATGTTCATCATCTTGAAATGTATCTTGCTGTTTGCCAAAATCTATTGCTCTGACATGTACTTCCTCTGCTGCTTCTGTCTCCTCTTGTTTAAGCCTACCTGGTGCTTTATTTCATTCCCTTGCAAAAACTGAGTTGAACTGGCTTAAGATTTTTTTTCTCATTTCAATTGATGACTTGAGGCCTTATGATTAACCTGGGGGGGGAGGGAAGGGGCACAGCAAGTACTTCATTGAGTTTGTCTGAGATCCTTCTCTTCGACTACATGTACGGGTAGGTTTGCAGTTCCCTGCCAGTGGTTTGATAACAGCAGTTGCTTTTAAATCATCGTCTGGAAACAGCTGAGTTCTGTTGTCCAGAACCTCCATTCTAGAGACAAACTACTACTCGTGTTATGCCCTTGGGTTTAATTCACTTGCTAACCCCAGATTGAAATGACTATTGTGATCTTTTTTTTCCTGTTTAGTTCCCATGTATCCCAACTCTCACTGCCCCTTTAAGATGCTAAACTATTGAACTTAATTATTAAGTTCTGCTGTAAATAAGCTTTAGAAACTTAAAGATTGCCTGAGTTAAATTCAAGACTCTGCCGGTGAATGTGAACTTGCCATTTCTGAGTGGCATTTAATGTTTTCTCTTGATACTTCTTTTTAATCACCTTTCTCCAAGATCTCTTCTTAGTGGCAGCGAAGGATTTATTGGTCCTTTCTCAAGTGGCTCAGTTTATCAACAGTACTGTATTGAAAATTTGATTTAAGATCCTTTAAAAAAGAAAAACCCAGGCAATGGCTAACAACTGTTTCTTTAGTTTGAAAGGCTGCAATAAACTCAATAATTCAGAATGGGGGAGCATGCTCCACAGCTGTGGAGCGTAATTTCTAAAGGCTCTTCCTCACAGACTTTTGGCTTTCCAGTTCTGACCTCTGGATGGCTTGGGAGATACAGGGTTATGTTCCACCAAATGTAGAAGGCAACAGCCATTAAGTGTAAGTGCCTTTGAAAGTAAGTAGTAGAACTTTTAACAGTAGTGTAGAAACTGGAGAGTCTCTGTAGTGTTCTTAAGAGTTACCTTTGGAGAATTGGAGGCTGGTACATGTTTTGTGGCCACGGTGTTGTTTGGGCTTTTTTGCTAAGTTAAAATCACACTGATACTGATCATCTGTAATTTGGGGAGGGGGTGTGTGTAATGCTGTTTAAAGCATCAGTTTATACTGTTACTCTGTGCCACATTCATATGCAAGTAAGTAAATCGGAGAGGCTGTGCAGATTCTTAAATGTGTCCAGAGTTAAAGCTGCTTTTCATGGTGAGAGTGAAAATGTTTAAAAATGGACAAAGTAATCTTTTAAGAAGCTGCACTGATGAATAAAACCAAATAAAACCAGAAACCTGGGGGGGGGGGGTGTATAGGCTGTAGTGTGATTATAGACAGTATGAAGACCTTAATGCCAGATTAAAATCTTAAGTGTGATGAGACCTTAAAAAGCCACAGCAAATCAGCAGCTTTCTGGAATAGATGGACTCACGCTTTTCTTAAAATCCCATCAAGAGCAGCATTCCCCATTTGTCTGCACTGTGCTGGGACAGCCTGGTATGAATGGCTACATGGAGCATTTAATTGTGCTTTGTGGATGGAGGGTGGGAAGGAAGCCTGTGGTAACTGTTTATAACACTCCCCTGGTAGCACAGTTAGTAGAATTTCCCTTCTCTCTTCCAGGTCACTGAAGTTGTAATGATCTATGACGCAGAGAAACAGAGGCCCCGAGGTAAAGGCTGATCTAGTTTGTCCTTGAAATTTCTTCATACTCTCCTATAGTCAGATGGCAAACTATTTCACACCATCAGAAAAGGTAGCCTTTTATTTTTTTTTTTCCTTTGTTGCCTCAGGAAAAAGAATAATTCACTGAGCAAATATCACTTCAAGTCTAAACTCTTCATCTACAGCTTAGTTGGTATCTGTGCATATAAAGTCAGATGTTTCATGTTCATTTCTGAGGTTTTGGATAGTTTTTTAGTTAAATGAAATTTGGTTCTTGAGCCTCTCCTGGGGCTTAAGGTACTATTTATCTGGGGGATGGGATGAGGGGAAGTGCAGGTTTTCCTCCTTTTCCACATGAAAGGTATGTTGGTGTCTGTAATTGCATGGGGGGGATACTCCAGTTCAGAGTATTTCTTCTGAACACCAGATTAGGACAGAATGCATCCATTATATGCTTTTTGTTTTGGTTAAATGGCTTCACTTCAAACTAAAGAAAACCCCTCCCTAAACTGCACAAAGTAATTCGGAAATCTGTGTCTATAGTTTGATTGGGGTGTATAATCCCTGTATTCTAGACTGCTTTTTGAAAGGGGGGGGGAGAGACAAAACCAACACCACAACCAAAAAAATCCCCAACAGAACTAACCAACCCCCCCAAAAACCCCAGCAAAACCTGAGAGTTTAATCAGGTTGGTAACCTTTGGTCAAAATATGAAGCAAGATTCATATCACTCACCTTCCATTGCATCTGTCATCGGTTGGGCAATGAAGAGGCAATATTTTAAATCTGTGAAGCTTAGTTGCACTGACCACCTTGTAGCATGTTCTACATGCTAGAGAATAGTTTGCCATCTGAACTTGCATTTCTCTTCTGAGTCATTATTAAGAAATATATTCTTCACTTCATATTTATTAAGCTGTTAAGTCTTAGTTTTATTTTTAATTTAGACATCCTTAGTGACATATTTAAGTGTTTCATAGTAAAGTATGGTAATGTTAAGTAAGTTATTTTGTTTTCTTTTCTCTCTGTGAATTGTTTGACTGTGATTAACGATATCTCTTTAGATTTCCTCTCTCTAGGTGATAATTTATCACAGAGGTACAGGCCAGTTCCACAGTCAGAGGAGGGACGGGCTTTGTCTTTTATTGGAGTGTAAACGAAGTTTCAATATATTTGTTTTTTTGTTTTCTTGCTTTAGCTATCTTAATCTTCTTTGAACAGATACCTTTTATGTACACAGAACATACATTCATCTATTCAAGTGCTCTAGAACATTTGGTTTTAGAGGAGGCAGTGGAGGCAAAGATGCAGGCATCTGAGTATAAGTTGTGGCTGAAGTTCTGCAATATTTAAGTAACCATTGTATCATCTCAATCTTTGTAATATTTAATCCCAGCTTTGCAGCCTCTGAGCAAAAGGTACTAAAACATCACACCTCATCTGGATTAATCCTCATCTGAATGGCTTTTCTGTTTAAAGCTGTACTAAACCAAATCAGAAGAAGGTTTTGGATCCAGTTACTAGGTGGTAGCTTGAAGCAGAAGTGACAGATGAGTGCAGGCTTGGAAGCCTGTCTGTCTGCATCCTGCGTGCAGCCGTACCACTGAGTACATTGTTCCTTAATTCAGCTGATTTCTGAAACACTGTTCTTGAATCCTGTTGCTCTTGCTTTCATTTTTTGTGCTTTTACATTCTTTTTATGTAGTGTGGCAACTAACTGTCATCTCCAAAAATGGCCTTGTTAGTCCCTGGGGGTGTGCTGGGAGCAGCTCATTGTTTGTATTTGGTACTTCTGGTCGTGCATCCTAGAACACATTTTCTCTTGCCTCCTCTTTCTGATCTGTGTTCTGTTGCATAAAGTCCTGCTCAGTCTATGCACTTTTCCTTTTAATGTGATACCTGAGTAAGTATATATTTACAAAATTTAAAAGGCCAATTCACTGCCATCTTCTACTTGCACCACTGCACTTTGCCTTCTTCCATTGCCTACTATCCTTGCACTTCGAACTGCATTTGCTGGTAGGAAGAGGGTCAAATCATCCGTGTTACTAATCCCTGTGGCATTCATCTACCTTCAGCTTCTCACAAGAGCACTGGGAACCAGATTCCTGGTTAGTGCCAGAGCTATGGCTTTGCCCTTGAGGAGCCAGGTGTGTCTCAAGTCTTTGCTTACTCACTACTTCCGTTAGCTCTCCTGCAAGCAGTGCTTTCATGAGAACTCTCAGTCCCAAGTATAAGCACAGCAGCCTCGTTGCATCTTAAACAGTGGCTTTGTTGCAGTCTCTACTCCTCAAGCTTTCAATTCTTGGCTAATGTGACAGCTGTGAAGTAAGTTACAGGTTCTTGCTGTGTTTGTTCTCTCCCCTTGGCTACAAACCAGTGGCCTTGCTCTGGTCTATAGTCCCCTCAGACTCCTGCTATTAGTTTCTCTAGTCTTCAGTCAAGTCCTTTCCTTCCAGAAATAAAGCTACTGGATGTTAGACTTCCTCACTTTGATAGTACTTAAAATTGCATTACTGGAATTTTGCTGTGTATTGTACTGATTTCTTCACTGTTCCTTATCTTGTGGGGTTTGACCCTTTAAAATCTTTTGGTTTTCTTTATTGACCTCCTCAGTGACCCCTTATTCTCTTGGTATTCTTTTTCCCTTCCTTCTCCCCCATCCCACAATCGATTCCCTTCCTTCAGTCTTACTGGAATCAAGTTAAACGAGCAGCCTTCCTATGAGATGCTATCCATCGTTTTCCTTTCCATGTCTCTTTAGATAAAGGCTGTAATATTAAACGTGTGATTCAAATACAAATACTTTTCTTGTGGCTCTAATACTTTAGATTTCTAGTGAACCTCAGACAAATATATTGTGATGAAATGCTGCTCTCAATTTTGAGGCTGCTTTCATCACAGGTCAACAAAACTTCGTTTATACTGCCAGTCTCTTGTGTGTGGGAAATGCTAAGTTTTTTCCTTTTTATTTTATTTTAGTGATGTCTTTTGCTCTTGTTGCTGACAGCAGAATTTGACCTGCTGGAATCTATTTTGGCCTGTATCTTTGTGTATTTTTTTTTTATATATATATATATATAAACTTTCTCTACAATAGGCCTCTTTGGGCTTACCCAACCCAGTTGGATAAGCTCAGAGAGACACTAACTGTTATAGATAACTGTATTTCTGTTTAACGCTTTAGAGCAATATATGGCTGCTGTCAGCACTAGCTGCAAAGCAAAATGCAAACCAAGGGGGAAATCTTGGGTTTCAGAAAAGCAGAAATGCATCCATGTTCCATATGCTTTTGATGCTGCACCTCGTTTTTCTTTCTAATTTTATTGCTCTACCCTTAGCTAATCTAAAGACTGGCACAATTTATGTACTGCATGTTTCTTCCCTTTCCTGGGGTCGGTTGGTACACCAGCAGCAAGTGGTTGATGGCATGAACCCAGCCTCTTGTGTTCTGTGAAATTAACCACTATTTTGCCACTCTCTCGGCAGTATCAGCAGCTACAGCCTAAGTGCGGTGGTTCTCAAAGTGTGACTTCAAAAAGAGATTTAGTCCTGGGGCTTTGCCTCTTTTTGCAGCATCTTCTGCAGGCATCAGATGTTCCCCTGGGACCTTTTAAAAAGCTGCTGGATTTGGCTGAGCTGCCATCATCAGGGGCTGTGGTCAGATGAAAGGGTATGAGCCTCCCTTGGGGATCTGGAGCAATTGGTAGCAATGCTTTGGGCAAAAAGAGGGACTGAGAAGGGTTGGGGTTTTTTTTAATATATTACAAGACAAAAGCAGCAGGAAATAGAAGAAACAAAATAGATTAAAGGATGTGATGGCAAGTACCACGTTCTTCATGAGCAGCACTTCTTCAGTTGGCAGGGGGGTGTGTTTGGAAGGTGTGATGTCTATTACATGCTTTTTCTAAGGTGTGGAAAACTTGAGAACCTCTGCTCTAGGTTGTTAGTTTCTGAAGCTTCTCATTCATCCATGGAGTGGTAAAATGTTTCATGCTTTAACAGCTGCATTTCAAAAACAACTCTATTATTTTTGACAAAAAACATGCCTTAAGCAGTAGATGGGATAAGGGATGGGAGGAAGTTGCTTTGCAGCTTTGGGGAACAGGGACAGAGAATAGGTTTTCCTTGGATACCCAGTCTGAATCAAAGATGGGAGCAGCGAAGTTGCTTGACTTTAATCTGCTGTCACACAAGTTTGGTTTTAATCATGTGGCACAGTTATATTTATGACTATATTCACACTTTGTTCTTCTCCTGGTAGGCAGGCTTAGGAGTGAAATCAAATTCAAAGGTAGTGACCAAGCTCAGTTTAAGTTGCATGTGTGAAACCAGGCTGAGGCATTAAAAGTTGCCTGATTACAGGAAGTATCCATTGCAGGTTTCTCAGATTGACCTTTTTTTGACAATTTAACACAAGTCTGTTATCTGAAACCCCTGCTTGAACCCTTGGTCCGCCCCTAATACTGTTCATCATCCTGTTTTGTGTCACAACACCCTGCTACCTTGATTCACTCTTCGTCGTTGGCTAGGTTTTGGATTTATTACTTTCGAGGACGAACAATCAGTGGACCAGGCTGTCAACATGCATTTTCACGACATCATGGGCAAAAAAGTGTGTAGTTGTAGTTTTATTTTACCTTAAGAAAGAACCAAGTCTTGGGCAACTAGCAATTTCACTGGTGAATAAAACTTAGTCATGGATTCAGTTAGGCGGGAGAGCACATAAATCCAAATTTGAGGCTTTGCCCATGAAGGTGGGGAAGGATTATCCCCTAGAAGAGATCTTGAGAGCCAAAGAACTTAGGTTGTGGGCTGTTGTGGTTGGGGTAAGGCCTTGTGCTTACAGACCTGGGGGGTTGCTCTGGCTGAGCACAGCTCACATTGGAATGAGTTGATGGTGACTACCTCTGGTTTGAGCGCTGCTTAGATGCAAGGAGAGAAGTTAGTTGTTTCTACCTGTTTACAAATGAGAATCCCAATGAAATCTGAGTTGTTCAAGGCTTGGTTTAAGATACCACTCCTTCAGATGTGTATTTGATACTCAAATTTTGAGGTGGTGTGAGATAATGTACTTTATACAATCTTAAACTTAAAAGAAGAAGAAAAAACATCATGAAGGATTGGTTTTTTACAAAAAAATTGGGTCACTTACTGTGAAACTTTGATACAAACCCACGTACTCTATGTAGTATTTAACCACAATGCAGTTAAGTGACCTCTGGTTGTTTCATCTTCATACTGTGTTGTCAGGATGTTGGCTAGAGAGGAACTTTTTAGGCTTGCTTTGATGTTACTCAGCAAGGAACATGCTTGGACCTGTGGAAAACAAAAAGAAAAGCAGAGTAAATTGTTGCAGGACACCCATGTTTTGTAGTGAAAAACCCAACTTCTTGAACTAAAACCACAGGAAATTCGGTAAACTTTAAAGTCCTTTACAGCGTATCCACAGTTTTTAAAGCCAGTGATAAAACTGCTGACTGCAGAGTGAATAGATGTCAAGGAGATACATGAACACTGTTGCTTTCCTTAAATGATTGCACTGTGTAATTTTGCATTGTCTTTTAAAGTCTTTCTGTGTGCTGATAGTCCATAAGTATTTGTGTAGCCAGCAAGGGATGTATTCTTTGCCCATCAGTGAAATTGTGGTTCCTCGGTAGTTAATTATGCAGTGTATAATGCTTTTTATTGCTATGAGCTTGTTTTGGGGTTAAGGGGTGGGCTGATTTCCTAGTAGTGGAAATGAAAACAATATGCTTGTGCAATTCTAGTGTTTTCTGCTTGTTGAGAGCTCCTGTTTGTGAGCAGATGCACTGACAGCACTAGAGTTACATTGGTTTGTGTGAGAATTACCTGTGTCCTTACTTGCACAGTCAGATCTTTGCTTGGAATTGCCTTAAGCTCACACAAACCACTTAAATGAGAGGTCCTGTCACAAAGCTGCACGATGTAGATGTAGAGAGGAACAAAGGAGAGTACATTTGCTGGAATGGGTCTGGGAATGGATGGAGAACCCTGTGTGAGCCTTCAGAGTGTCAGCTCTTACGCTGTGGCTTTCAGCATCTGTCAGTGCTAATTCAGAGTTCCCCATTGTTTCCCAAACAATCTGAGAACCAAAATGGAAGAATCTCTTTCCTGTCTTTTTTTTTTCCCCTTTCAATGACAAAGAACAGAACCCTGCAGTGTTACACAGTGGTTTTTCAGCCAGGAGCAGCGGAGATGCCTCATTTGTGGGTGCAAAGTGGAGGTTTAGGTAGAATTGTAACCTCGATTCGAATAATACCGCGCAGGGATTTTTTCAGTCCTCAGTTTGGCAGTTCACCACTTCCAAATGTGCACTGAAAAATCGATGGGCTACTTCTACATAGGTTAATGAACTGCTGATATTCTGCTCTCCTTCGTTGGTGAATAATGCCTGCTTTAAAACTGGTATCTTTTTGGTAATTGTAAAGGTATTGCTGAAATGAATCTGTATGTCGTTGAAAGGGAAAAACAAAAGGAAATTAAAATTGCAGAACTTGCTTTTGTAAGCAATAACTGAATTCCCTCGGGGCAAATGTGTTAAGACTCATTAATTTGAGTCCTTTGAAAAATTCCCTTGGATCCTCTCTGGAAGGGCCTTCAGCTGACTGAGATTTGGTTAATGTCATGTCTAATGTCCTTGGGGCATTTGCAGTGGGGTGGGGGCAGGGGGCTTTGTCCTTGCCCTGTGCCTGTTTCCTGTTTGTTCTCTGACATGAATGGGTTTTAAGACATGGCAGGAAGAATTCTGAATACTTTCTTTTCCATAGGACTCAGGCCCATTGATGATTGAGATTTATCTTCTTTGTACTCTGGCACCCATTAAAATTAATCATAAAATAAGAAAGCCTTGAATTCAGCATGCAGGAATGCTGAGAGTGTTTCATTAAATCAGAAACTGGGGGGGGGGGGGTGGGGTGTGAGTGAGAGGGTTATATTGAAGTATGCAGCTTATTTTAAGTAGGCCAAATGCACTTATTCCGTGGCTTGGAACACTAGGGCATTTTATCTTTGGCTAAAATAAGTTAAGCATTGTGACTTACTCATTTGAAAACAGGAGGGCTTTTGTCACTGACTTAACACAGTATGAAGATTTGCTTCTTATTGACTCAACTGTCCATTTTTATTACTTGCATGTTTGTTTACTTTTTTGTTAGATGTAATGTAAGATTCTCTTATCACATCCATTCCTTCTGACATTGTTTGAGTTAATTGAGATTCTTTAAGCGTTAGCCTGGGGAAGGTAAGTCTTTATCTTCCATTAGACATTTAAATAAAATCTTAAGTTTTTAAAACAAAACAAAGCAAAACCACAACAAAAAAAAAAAAAAAAAAAAAGAAAACAAAAAAAAGAAAACCACCAAAAACCACCAAACCTGAACCCAAACCAACCAATCAAATGTGTGTTTCTCAGGTATGAGCAGAGCTGAAATTGTAGTTAGGTGGGGTGGGTTTAAACTGTAACTTCCAAATGAACCCCAAACATGTTGGAATGATTAAAGCATTAGTACCCTTTTTCAGAGCGTCCTCTTTACTCAAAGGTGGTTTGTTTTTTTTGGCTGAGAATGTCATCTTCGTAACTCCTGCCTCAAGTGCTAAATTAGTCCATAAATGATGTAAAAGATCATGCTTTTTTAAGTGAAGAGCCGTTGTAAGAGGGTACTGCTGTTTTAAGATTAATGCAAATGAGCACTGTACTATGATGAAACAGAAGTGATTTGTAGGATGTGTTTTTTTTCTCAAGACCTCAATAGTAGAACTTGTAATGTCTTACCATCATATATATTGTACCTGAGAAACATTGTAAATTACTGGCCTTAAGTTTAATAATTAAGTACTTAGACATAAGTCTTAAGATGCTAAGTGTAGTTTAAGTGTAACTAAGGGTGTGTGTGAAGGGAAGGGGGGTATATATTAACCTGTGCCATCTCTCCTAAGTGGTGACTCTGTTTGTTTAGGTGGAGGTGAAACGTGCTGAACCTCGTGATAGCAAAAGCCAAACTCCAGGTCCCCCCGGCACCAGTCAGTGGGGAAGCAGGATCATGCCAAGTGCTGCCAATGGCTGGGCAGGGCAGCCTCCTCCAACCTGGCAACAGGGTTATGGCCCTCAAGGTACGGCTTTACTCATCTCGGCATCACTGTTGCAAGGGTCCTTCTTTACAGCTTACTGACAATTTGAGTTTCTGGCAAATGATGGTATTCCCAGGCTTGTCAATGCGATGGCTCTGCTGGGTTCCTGTCAGTGGAGCTAAAATTCCACACGTCAGTCCTTCCCAAGTCTGCTGAGATTGTTCCTTCACTCCTTTCCCCAAAACACTTGATTTTGTAGGGCAGAAGCCAGTGGGTAGTGCCATGTCTAGCATGTGTCTTGGGCAGTGCTTCACCTCTGCTGTTAGGTTCTGCCTCTCCCCAGGTGGAATGCGCATGGTTTTGGGTAATGTGGAGAAGGTATTGAGAAAGCTCAGCAGCTCACCTTGTGACTCCAGCTTGGGGCCTGCCTCAGACCCCTACGAGAAATCCTGTTGAAAATCCAGGTTTTCAAGCTTGGGGCAGTTTCAAAGGAAGTGATAAGTAAAATTTGAAAGGGAAAAGAAAAAAAACAGATTGTCTTGTCTTTTGGATTTTATTGCTTAATGTAGCTTGGAACTGTAACAAGCAGCCATGGGGCTGGCAGTGGTGCAGGGGAGCACTTACTGCCCAGGATCTTTGTGATTTGGCTTGAACCCTTCAGGGCTAAAGGGAGCAGCCATGTGGTTTGGGCTTGATGGCTTTAACCCCCCCAAGATTTTGAAGACAGGATAAATACGCTGAGTTCATCCAAAGACAGTTTTGATAACTTATGGAGAATTCCAGTGGTATAATTGAGTTGTATTTGACAGAACAGAATTTGCTTGCTCTGATATATGAGAAACTTTCACCTGGGGGGCTAAAAGGAGTGTCACTGCTTCATCTATTGCTAGAATAGATGATACCTCAGTGGAGGGATTGCTTGTTTCCCCATGGTGCTTATTAACTTGAAAGCTGCAGCTGAGGCTTTGACATTCACGCAGATGTGCTAATCTGCAACTGTGCAAATTGAGAAACTAGATTATTTTCAATGCAGTTATTGTAGAGAAAATGATACCTGATCTACTGGGAAGATCACTGTGAAACAAATGCTTTGTCTTTCAGTCTTAATGCGTGGACAAATGCAGAAGGTGATGTTTTTATGGTTCAATACCTTCAGAAATAGCTAGAATAAACCTGGGAGAGTACTAAAACCACTTTGGATGAGTAGTCTGCTGTGATCCTCAGTGGTACTGTTCTTTATACTGGTACAGTTACCTGCACTTGGTGTGCTTGCAGCTCTGGAATGCTTCATCTGATGGGAGTTTGGGGATTCCTGTCTCCTCTGTGCATTATCTGTTGAACGATTCACAGTCTTTTCGGAATTGCATATGCAGAAATAGTCCTGGGCTATTTCTCAGACCATAAAAATAGAACTGTAAGGGACGCTCAGGGATCCCCCAATCTATTCCAGGGCACTGAGCAAGATCAGCTTTCTTTTAAATCTTTCCTCTTTCATAGTACACAGCTTCAGTGCACACTGTTTTTGTTCTGTTTTAGGGATGTGGGTGCCAGCTGGACAGGCAATTGGTAAGTACATTACATGGGACCGATTGTGAGGAAGGGATTCTACTGAGTGAGGGTGCAGTTGCTTTAAGAATTGACAGTGATCTGTGGATTTCTATAGTATTTAACCTACATTTAAAAGCTTGATTAAATTTGTCCTGCAAGAACGAAGAAGATAGTGTGTTCATTAAAAAATGAGTAATGGGAGCTGACATCCATCCTGCTCTTGCCAGCCACACTAATTTGTTATAAAGGAATTACATTCTAACTGGCAAATATTTACAGTAGGGATACTTGGAGGACAAATATTTCCCAAAATAAGAATTCATAGAAGGGCTGAGACCATGTCTGAAGTCTGTCAAAGAGCTTTACCCCATCTAGAGAATGCTGACTTAAGCAGCAGCTCTGCATTATTAAGCTGCTTTAGTTACTGGTTTCTTTTAATTTTCTAGGTGGATATGGACCACCTCCTCCAGGAAGAGGAGCTCCTCCACCGCCGCCACCATTTACCTCATACATAGTCTCTACACCTCCTGGAGGATTCCCACCTCCACAAGGATTTCCACAGGGCTATGGCACCCCTCCACCGTTTAGTAAGTGACCTACGGGAGTTGCTCATCTTTCTCTGGACTTAGTTTTTTCACCCTGCGTTTCATTAATCCTCTCATGTTTTGCCCATATCTTACATTTCTGAGCTATAATTAAATACAGAATGTTTTTGTCAGTGAGTCGGGTTACTTTTTTACTTGGGTGCAGTGATCATTTATGTTCTCAAGCTTAAAACTGTGTTGCTAAATGAATTTAGATTGATTCTGTACTCTTATTACAGCATCCAAGAGAGAAGTTAGAAATTACTGCATGGTGACCTGGGATAGACACAGGCTGGATATTTTGGAGGAGCTTAAGGAATTAAGGTCACAAATGGCATTGAAAATATAAATAGGATTTTAGCACCTTCCCCCTCAGGCCGCCTTTTGAAAAGTGTATTCACAAGCCCAGCTTAAAGTAAGGTGGTGGAAAATAGCACCCAGTTATCCAGAGTTACTATGAACCATTTGCTTGGGATATCTTGGTTTTCCTCCTGTGATCTGGAATAATGTGCCTTCTTCCTCATGTTTCTTACGTGTGTGTTTGAGTGTGCAGACTTTGAGCCCTAGTTCTCCTTGATTGCTTTCTCTTTGCTGGTTGCTGCTGAGGCCGCAGTCTTCCTTTGGGGTGAGATTTTTCATGTCAGAAGGTGTATCATTGCATTTTTTAGCTGCAGAGTTTGCCAGAGTGTAGGAGTGAATTGCTGTATGGCCCACAGTAGGTAACAAACACTTTGGCTTTAAGACTTGTGTTTTAAAAGAGAGTGTATCATACTCTAATGGCAGCCAGGAAGTCGGGGTGCTGTTCACCTGTGTCTTTCCACATGCACTGTGCTTTCTTTGCCTTTTAGGTTTTGGTTATGGTGCTCCGCCTCCTCCACCTGACCAGTTTGCCCCACCTGGAGTACCCCCTCCACCTGCCACTCCAGGAGCAGCACCACTAGCTTTTCCACCACCACCACCACCATCTCAGGCAACTCAGGACATGAGCAAACCTCCAACTGCTCCGCCAGAATTCCCCTATAGTCAGTTTGGTAAGTAACTGTATGTAAAATAAACTCAGCTTCATCTTCTCCCTTTCCTGCTTTTTGGTTTTGGTTTGGTTTTGATTTTACTGCTTGGGCAGAAAGCCAGTGTTCAGAAACAGTTTGCTACCAGGCACTTCAGGACACGAATGCCAGCTGTCAGCTCTCCAGAGATCCTTAAATCATGCAGTATTTTAGCCAGAGCGTTATTTTCTTAATCCTCTCTAAAACGTTGCTTGTGTGCTGTGAAATAGTCTTCAGAGACTAGTGCACTGCGAGGCTAAGTTACTGATTTGCACTCTCCCTGAATCTGTAGTTAAAACTTTTTGTCTCCAAGGCATCCCAGAGCTTGCAGTCAGTGTCTTTTGTGTAACTGACTTTGTTCAGATTGGAGAATAGTCTTCAAGAGTAAGAACAGCAGCAAGAGGCAAACAGTGCAGGGTATCAGAATCCAAGCTGCAGGCCTTTTTATTTCTTCCCCTGTTCCTTTCCTGTCTAGCTCAAGTTATAGTTCTGTCAGAAGTGTGTAGAGCTTCGCTGTTCTACATGGGGAGCTGTTTCAGAGAGGCACTGGAAGACACTGGTGTAACAGTGGTACTACCAAAACCAAACTAAAATTGCTAGGCAAATACTTGTGCTCCTGAGTAAAAAGCTGCTCCTCTCTGTGGATGCCGAGAGGGAGTTCTTGCTCTTCCTTCAGCCCCGGTTTTGAGGAGTGTTCTCCAAAGAGCTGTTTGTGCCATACTGCTTTCTAATAGTATTTTTTGAAGGGGTTGTAATTTGTCATTTTTTACTTCAGGTGAGCTCATTGCATGCAATAGGCCTGGCTTTAAGACTGTTCTCTACTTGAACATGGTCTCCATGGGTGTTAGTTTGCCTGCTTTGTTTGAAGTGCCTGCAGAAACTGTTAGGAAATGAACACTTCAGAGAGTTATTTAAAAGTACACTATTCGAAGTTCCAAAAATGTGAAAGAGACTGAAGGAAGATGAGCCTCTCCTGTGTTTGTGAAGCAAGCAATATGTTCTCATGTCCATGAAATGGTTGAAATGGTTTTCAATTTGTTTGTTACACACATGGTTGCTTTCATAGGTAGCTTTGCCTTTGTGACTCAAGGGGAAGTTTTTCTTGTCTTGCCAGAACTTGTCTCTTTGCAGACTCTTTTTGAAGGAGGGTGGGCCCTCCTAAATAAACTATAAGTCCATGCACAAAATTCAGTGGGGAGCCAATATTTGTGATATATTTAGGAGTTGAGGGAGAATCTGGTTTACAACCTTGTGAAAAACTGGGAGGGGGGGTTCTGGTATTTGGTGTATATGGTACCACTTGCCTCTTGTGTGTTTTAGAAAGCCTCTTTGTCAAGAAAGTATTGCAGGTGTTCTATAGCCTCCTAAGAGGGCTGGATATGGAGGGAGGAGGGAGGAAGAGGTGTGTAGTACTGCGTTCTGAGGAGGAGGGCTGGGAATGTTAGTTGTTTAAACCGCAACTGCAGTGAGTGGTTTTACCTCGAGTGCTTTTCTAGGCTGAAAGCTGTTCTGAGTACAAGGGGTAGATGTATTTGATGTGCTGCAGTACCCACAGAGTCATCCGCTTGTTCATAAAGCTGTGTATAAAACCTGTTAAACTTTTTAAAGAGCTTCAGCACTTCCTGTGATTGCACATTTGTAAGCAGCATTGGCAGGGTAGTTGATCTGCATGTCTGTACATAAATGCATAGAGCTTACGGGCTTTAAAGGGGCACTGAGTTATCTAATCATTATGGCATTTTAAGATTTGTCCTGGCTTGGCAGCATCTTAAATGCTGCTCTGTTTACAGCTAGGATGAATGTAAGCACTAGTACATGAAACACTAACATGGGGGTGTCTCCCTCACCCTGAACAATTATCTCTGTACAGGGCTCTCTTGGGGTTCGTCACCCTGGTCTCCTCATTTCTTACTAGGGCTGGGTACCTATTCTCAAGACCCTTCAGGCTACGCGCCAATACTTTGTTTACACTCTTATGGTCAGGCTGAGCAGTGAGGAGCATAGGTAGGTGGTGCCTATTTACAACCAATGCTCTTGATATATCTGCCTTTGGGAAATTAACTTGTGTTTCTTACAGGGTCTCTTTTAAGAGGGTGGGGGGGAACGAAGTGGCTCAAACGTTTACTCTTGGGAGTAAGGGCAATACAGTCCTTGATGTTCATGAGCTGGCTGAAGTGAAAGCTCCTGACTGAAGCATGACTGAGGCTGCTGTTGGCTCCCCAGGCTGCTGCATTGGAGAGACTTTCTGCTGTGTAATGGAACTGAGCTTGGGTTCTTGAGCAAAACCGTACTGGTGAGCACAGCTTACTTGAAGAGTGGAGATGCTGTGCAAGCTAAGATTCCTGGTGCAGCAGGAATGAAGAAAACGGGGGAAGACAAGATGTGCTGAAATGTCTGGCTGTTCAGATTTATGCTGGAGGTCTTCTTTGTGATAAACAAATTGAGAACTGAGGTTTCCAACACTTAATGCTGTAACACTGCAGTGTACAGTGAGAACGACTTGATTGTTTTTTTTCCTGTTCCTACCCTGAGCCTCACCCTATGGCAAACAATTAAACTGCATTTTTGGTTGCCTGCTTATCTCTGTCTCAAAAAATGACTGGATTAGCATTTTGAGCTAATAGGGGCTTGTGATAGATGTGCTTTTAATGCTCATTAGTAGCAGTATGTCCTGAGAGACAGGCAGAGCTTGAAATTGAAATAGTGAAGACGTGCCCAGAGATTTTTATTTCGGATTAAGAGAGTTAAACCTGCTTTAAGCCTGCATAGAGAGAAACAGAACTGCAGAAATGTACTTAGTAATTAGGATTCTTAATATCATCTTCCATAGCAGAGCCTTGCACTGATGCCACTGTTATGAGTAAAAGTCATATTTAATTATGGGAACACTTACTAAATTTCTCAGTGTTCTTCATTTACATCAAGTTGTCTTTCTTATTGGCAGCAGGAGTTGCAGCAAGTCTTTTGTCTTCACCCATTCTCTCTGTCCCCAAATTCTGTTTACTCTAAGCCTGGTTGGAATCAGGTCTTTGCACGGATTATGTTGTAGAGCAGTGGTCGCAGCCTCACTCAGTGGCAGGACAGCGTGGCCCTAGAAGTGTTTAGTTCCCCAGAATGAGGAAGAGCAAGATAAATGTTAAATTTGCAGCATACCTTAACCTAAACTTTAGTTGAGACATGCAGTACCTGTTCAGGCTTAAAACTAACTGAACTCGGGTGCAGTCGGTGGTGTGGAGGACAGGGGAGAAGGGCTATGTAGTGGGTTAGTGACTGCTGCTTCTCTTAGCTGGGTTGGGAGTATTTGCCACCATCTGCAGTAGCTGTAAGGTGTCAGGTTTTGAAATGGAGCTTTGTTTTTTGAATGTGCAACACACACCGTGCAGCCCACCCGCACACTGCCTTCTGGGGAAAGGATGTCAGTTATTCCTGCAGGCAGCTTCTGACCAAGGGCTCCATTATAAAGTGTAGAATGGAGGCAGTAGTTGCAACCTTCTGGATTCCGCTTTTCCAACTTTGACCCCTCACATTTCAATTTGCATTTTTTGAATTCAGTATTTCTTGAATGAGAGGGTGGTTAGTGGTTAGTTAATGAAAATAAATCCGCACGCAGCAGGGCTCTGGTTACTTTAAGCTTGTCTTCTCCAATGTGTCTCTTCCACGAGGAGGCTTATTGCCTGTCCAGGGAGGATGGTGGAGCTGAGTGTACCACATCAGAATCTAACTGAGGTGCTGCAAGTACCATAGGCTTCAGGAAAAGCTTCCTTGCTATACCTTCATCTGTGCTGAACCTGACAGTACTAGTTTTTAGGCAATTAAAAAGCCAACCCAAAACAAAATCCAATTATTGAGAATGAGCTGACAGCAAACTTGCAAGCCGCTTCAAGCTTTTGAACAGCCAAAACACGATACTTGAGCTGCCAGCCTGGGCAGGATTACCTCAGAAGTGAGAACTGCCGTTTCTGCATACCTGTTCAGTTCTGCTTTTTGCCTGTTTCTTCTGTATAGAAGATAAATAATTGCAAGAACTGAAAGCAGCTGCTTACTGTAATGTAAGAGGTGTGTGAGGATTGGGCGGGATCAGGTCTGGATTTGCGCCTCTGCTGGGGTGCGGGGGGTGTGTGTGTGTGTGTGGATGAGGCTGGAAGCTGACTCTGCTGCCTCTTTCCCTTCTCCCCAGGGTATGGACAAGACTTGAGTGGTTTTGGACAAGGCTTCTCTGATCCCAGCCAGCAGCCCCCTCCCTACGGAGGCCCCTCAGTTCAACCATCAAGTGGCCCACCTGCAGGAGGAAGTGGTTTTGGACGAGGACAGAACCATAATGTGCAAGGATTTCACCCCTACAGGCGCTAGCATGGGCTGGCAATCAGGGAATTCTGTCCACACTGGGATGTCTGGTACCAGCTGACCCCAGGAATCCCAGGCTCCTGAACTTGTGACAATCACATACTTGATGGAAGAAAAACCTAACAGCATTTTTTTTTGGGGGGGGTGGGGGAAGGCGGCTTCTGAAGGCAAAGCTGTGGGTGTTTGGACTGCAGTTTTTAAACATTTTCCTTTCTCTAACCCATCAGCACAAATAAAGAAAATGTCACTGGTTCAAACTACAGGGTTTTAAAAATGTCTTCAGCTTTAATTCAAAACTTCAGGTTTCTTTTGTTTCTTTTTGTTTCTTTTTTTTTTCCTTTTTTTTTTTTTTCTTTTTGGAAATTATTTTTCCTGAGCCTTTGTTTTACCGTATATTGTAAACTTTTATGTTTAAGAGAAAAAAAAAATATATACATTTACAGATTGTGAAATTTTTAAGAGAAATTTTCTACTATGTATGCTGGCTTATTTTTTAATTTAAAACAGGGTTTCCGTTAGCACTGTTGGAAGTGAGGGTTAAGTGGCATCCCCCTTACTCCTGCCATTAGCAGTGGGGCGGATGGTTCCGAAACTCTGGGAGTTAAAAGAAATCTACTGAGTGTATTTTGCTGTTGTTACCTGATGGTATAGAGCTGGTAACAAGGCAGGTGCAGACTTGCTGACGCACAGAGTCACTTAGGAAGCGCAGTGGTAGATCTGCGCTTCAGCCGCTTTCCAATCCTCTGTGGATTTCATTAGGGGTTAACGGAGGCCTTGTTAAGATGTAGATTTCCCTCAGGCAAAAGGTTTAGGTGCATTTTGCACTGACCAGTGATTACCCCTGGTTTGAATAAAGAGAAGTACATTTGGATTAGAAACACAAGCCTGTCTCCATTTTATTTTTTTTTTCTCCTCTTTTGACAAAAAAGTTCCATGTGAATTTGTGGTTTTGTGAGGAAATCAATTGGCAGCATTGAAAAATCACTTCTTAACAGCACCTTTGAAGGCTTAGGCTGTGCCTCAGTGGACTGCGTAACTGCTGGCGGCAGAGCTCAGGCAGCAGTTCCCCTCCTGCCCTCGGAGAGAGAGAAAGCCCCCGCTTGGATTTGCCTCTAGAAGCTGAAGCTGCTGCTGGCTCTGAGCTGGACTGGACCTGCGGCTCTGGAGGGCTCTTGCACCGCCTCTCAGCCGGTCAGCGCGCTTCTCCCTCTGTGCTGCTCTTCCTCTGACCTTGCTGCTTCAAGGCACTGCGGGTAAAACGTGGATTTGTGTTTTCTGTGTCTTCAGAATACTGCTCCAGTGCTTGGCTTGTGTAAACGCAGGGTCAAGCCCAGGGGACGCAAGCTGTCCTGATGTGATAAAGGAGCTGCTGACTCGACAGCACCGCTGTGTTGCAGGCTGGCTGTCCTGTAGCCACAAGGATGTGTTGGGTCATATCCATGGCACTGGAAGTCAATCACTCAGAAGGACTTTGATCAGTCCAATGGGGGGTTTTGTTGTCTGGGCTTTTTGTGCTTGTTTGTCTGGATCATGCCAGCTGCACTTGCTGTAAGTCCTCTTGGCTCTGGTCCTTGCTCACTGCCATGAGCACAAAGCGCGTGGTGCTGGAACAAGAGCTGCTGCTGGCACTCTGTGTAGCTTCGATCTGCTGTAACCACTTTCGCTTCCTCATTGAGGTTTGGTTTGTAGTTTACTGCTATCTGAAATACACCATAGAAGATGGCATTGTGCACTTCAGACGTGGAACGGAAGAAGCCCTCGCCTCCTTGCTGCCCTTCATCTTGGATAGGAGGTTTTGGAGATGGATCCCTTCTGCACAGAACCAGCTCCTGGCGTTACTGCTACATCCACCGAGGCTCATCTGCCCAGGGACGAGCACAACCAACTGGAGCTGGAAACGCTGCTCGGCCCTGTGGGAAGGCAGTGCCGGATCCAAGTCCACTGCTGACAGATGCTGGGGGCTGATGCTCGGCACCGTCCTGGTGCGGTCCAGCGTCTGGGGGCGGGCACGGGGACGGCGCGGGCGCCCCTCCCGGCCCCCCACCACTGAGGGCTGCGGCCCCTTTAAGGGCGGAAGCGGTGCTGGAGGCTGCAGGGGGCGGGGCTTCCCGCAACGTCCGCCCTTTCGCTGCTCTCGCGAGATCTGCCGGGGCGCGGCCTTTCCGAGGCTGCCCGGGCCAAGATGGTGAGCGCGGGGTGGGGCGGCCGCCATCGGGCTCCATCCTCCTCCCGGCGGCCGCCATCGGGCTCCATCCTCCGCCGCGGCGGCCGCCCCGGGCCCGGCAGCGCCGCTACTGCCGCGGACGCCCCTTCCCCTTCC
>JAOEHY010040131.1:0-24002 GCA_025447955.1 Psilopsiagon aurifrons | reverse complement strand
AAAATCCCCAAGCAAAACAACACCCCAACCAATAAAGTTACAACCAGAGTGTTTTTCTCCAACTTAAAGGGGCTTTACATCGGGCCTATAGTGCAATTTTAACACATAGACTTTCTGTTCTGGTCTTCCCATTGTTGTTACAGGATGTTACCAGCTTTCGCTAAAAAGCTTACATCATTTACGTGTGCCTGGGGTTTTAAATTTGAGTAGCTTTGGAGGAGCTAAGTGTAAACAAGTTGCAAACTGGTGTACCAGAGCTGTGTGGTAAGAGAAGTCCTTTCTGTTGGTGCTTACTAATTTGTGTTTATGTAAATATAAACTGAAAACAATCAAGTAGTGAGTTGGAGTTTAGCTGTAAGACCATCTTGTTCCCCTGTGCTTTTGTGCTTTATGCTTTGCATAAATAAAAAAGTCAAATATGATAATAGCAATTGTGATACTGTATATACACTGTATATTTTGATTTCTTTAAAGCAAAGTACAATTGACAAATATGAAATCTGAATTGATGCTCTGGGAGATAAAGCTATACTACTTGGTATGCTATTACTACTTGGGTTAGATTTTTGTCCCTTTTTTAAAATGTATTTATTTTTTTACATCTCATTACCCCCCAAACTATACAGATTTTAATGAGAATGTTCTTTAGAAACTACTCTTGACTCATGAAATAGGAAGTAAAGAATTCACAATCAAAATGTACTCAGTGTTGTGAAAGTTTTTCCATTGCAAACAAGGGGTTAAAGTTTATGGTGAGTTTGGTTATGAATTTTGGCACTCTAGTCTAATAGGATTTTATTTCACGTTGTCATGGTTTAAGCTCAGTAAGCCACGCAGCCACTTTCTCACTCCTCCCCTTTCCTCCCCCCAGCTCCTGGAGGGATGGGGAGGAGAATCGAAGAATGTAACTCCCACTGGCTGAGATAAGAGCAGTCCAGTACGTACGGTATAGCACAAACCACTGCTGCTACCAATGATAATAATGATAAGGGAAATAACTAGGGGAGAGAATACAACTGCTCACCGCCTGCTGACTGAAACCCAACCTGACCCGTGCATTGATATTACCCTTCTGGGTAACTGCCCCCAGTTTATATATCGGGCATGAGGGGCTGTGGTATGGAATACCTCTTTGGTCAGTTTGGGTCAGGTGCCCTGTCTCTGCTTCCTCCCGCCTTCCCCTCCTCCCTGGCAGAACATGAGACTCAGAAAGTCCTTGGTCAGACTAAACATTACTGAGCAGCAACTGAAAACATTGGTGTGTTATCAGTGCTGTTCCCAGGCCAAAAGTCAAAAAACACAGCACTGCAGCAGCTACTAAGAAGGGAAAAAAAAAATGACTGCTACTGCTGAATCCAGGACGCATGTGCACAGTGACATAGGCTGTAAGAGGATCTGAAGTAGACTAGCTGGTGGTGACTTCTCTTCCTAAATGGTACTTTGCCACTGTTGCCAGATCCTCCGTAGTGCATTAGAGGGGATATGGCAGGTGCTGTGCTCTCATCAGGAACCTTGGAATACCTTATCTGTCTGACTGAAAAAGGATGCATATGTACTTGTTTTAAGTCTTGCAACGTCTAGTGCAAGTCCCATGACAGTTATGTCTTAAACTATAATTTATATAATGTATAATTTTCTTTTTAACAGGTACTGAATTTCTTTTGAAGATCCAGCTGATGTCTGGAGCCATTTATTTCTGTTTATTTTATTTGCCATTAGCATTATCTGCTTGGCTGGCCCAGTCACAAAATAGGCAGGCAGACACAGTAAAACCAGGAAATGGTAGAGAAATTTTTAATACCCAAATCCCCTGCCTGCATCCTTTTGGACTGCTTCGAAACTTACATAGTATCCAAAGACATATCCATATTTTCTGTAAGAATAATGCCCTTTTTAAAGACAAAAAAACTCCCAAATCTTCTCTCTGGAGTGTGTTAGAAAGAGTCTGCTTCTAGCAGGTCCTTGGACATGACTTCAGCTATCACTGCACTTTAAAAACAGCCAGCCAAAAAAGCCCCCAAAATGCCTTTTTTTGCTAATTTCTGCGTATTTATATGGGGTGTTTTCCCTGATAATAGCTTCAGTTGTTAGTATTTTCTGGGGTGTGATGGTAAAACTAAAAATTGCCACTAGCTTTATGACAGCAGGGAAATTTCAGCTTACCATCTCTCTGGCTGTCTATAATACTGGGTGCTGATAGCTGAACTTTTGCTATTTGTAGTAAAGTATTTTTTGTTTCTTATTAAAATAGCAAGGTCCTAGATTTCATTAGATGTCTGAATAAACCTCTCTCCAAAATAGAAAACGTAATCTTATGCTTGTTTTCAGGTTTTCCTGTGCTATGTTGAACACAAGATTAGCATAATTTTCCTTGTAGCTAACTATTGAGCAGAGCAGGAGAATACCAAACAACATAGTTAGTAATTCATAGCTAATGTAGATGTATTACAGTCATAACTTCTGATATGTGTATCTGTTCACCTTTTGCTTGAAGGTTTGCTAACAGTTTTTCAAGGAGTTTTTTTTGTATATGTCCATGGATAATGTGATTGTGGGGAGCTCTACCTATTTGCTAATGTACTGGATTTGAGCCGTGTGACATCCCTATGTATTTTCTGGGACATTCTGCTAAGTGGAAAGGTGTGATCTCTCTGTAGATCTCTACTTTGAGGTTACACAAACCTTGTTGCATGGAAAACGTGAAGAAAATATGAAGAAAATGGAGTTATGGTTGGGAGGAGGAAAACTGCAGTAACATTTGAGATAAAGGTGTTACATGAGTCAGCATGGTATAGGGAAAGATAAAGGATGAGAATACAAATAGAAATAGGAAGAGGAAGACCAGGGAAAATGGAGGTAAGAGTTCCAAAGAGGCAAAAAGGATTAGAGGAAGAAACGTAGGGTAGAGGGTGAACGTCTAAAAGACTAAAATATCATTCTTGTGCTCAGTGCTACTGTTGACAGACCTGGACAGAAGACAGGGCAGCACTGTAGGGATGTGAATTTGCATGCAGTATTGAAACCACTGAGACTTCTACTTTTCTGGTACAGTAGCTGATCCCCTAGATGCAGCTTCAAAGAACTGGCATACTAATAGCCTTAAAACACACTAAGCAGAAAGAACAGGCTTTAAGACACACATTTGGTTGAGGGTTATTTTTTCCATTTCAGAATCCTCTAAGTCATTAGTTTCTTTTTCCAACTGTAGTGGAGAAGCATAGAGCTGTGCAAAATATACATAGATCTCATATTTGTGAAAGACTTTCTTTTAAGAAAACTGATTTTCTGCTTCATTCTTTTCCTTTTTTTCTTCTTTTTTCCTCTTGCCTTTCAGAAAAGCAGCTGTTAGAATATGTCTCCTCAAGCTGTTTTGTCGCATCATGAATTAAACTAGTTATTCAGATATTTAAAATGAGCTCCATTGACACACATGAAAGCGTTCATCAGTGTTCAGTAAGTGTCGCTGTTGTAACAGAAAAGTAAAAATAAGATGTTAATTTGTGGGTTTAAGACCATACTCTGAGATATTAATCTGTAGCAACTTGAATATGAGTTTGCGATTAAAATCAACTGTTCTAGCACTCTATTTCTAGCTGGAAACAGTTTGTCATTATTATATTGATTTCTTAACTGCTATTTACTGTTAAGATGAACATTTTTAACAATTACAGTGCAAAGAATAAATGTGATTTATGGCTTAACTGGTTAATTTGCTGCAGCTGATGCTGCACGTTTGCACGTTTAAAGTTTTTTTCACATAGCATTTTGGCACTCAGAACACGAAGCTCAGCCATAAACAAATCAAACGGGTAGATCTTGGGACAAAGACTATTTTCTGCCATGAGAAGTCTGAAAGCAGCTCACTAATTGAAAGCTTAAATTATTTCAGCCTGCTAGTTGCCTTTGCTGCAAGGTGATTTCCATATTAGATTATGATGGACATGTTGTAGCAGTGAGTGCTCAGAAAATGAGCATGCACCTTAAATTTTTTTTCTTATAAGAAGACGACTATTGAATAAGTAACAACAGAGTATTGGGGAGGATTTTCTGATTGCCCTACCAACTAGCTGCCTAGTGATTTCAAGCACCTCTATAGTAGACAGCAGAGAGCAATCCACAGAACATCTGCTGCATGCATATACACATATGTATATAAAATATACAATTTCCATGTGACAGAACATCACTAAACATTTTATAAAGACTTTAAATATGTATATGTCTATATAAGACACAAAACCCCAACAGGATTAATCAGCAACCTTGTAGTGACAATGGATGTGCTAATTTACTTAATAAATTATTCTCTGGATTATAGCACTACAAAAGTAAGGGCACACAGAAATACCTCCACCAGCTGACCAAAAATACCCACCAATACCAAAAACCTAACAAACACAGCAAGCTCTGCAGCAGTCTGTGCGAATCTAATCTGCATGAAGACTGTTTCAGAAACCTGATAAGTTAATTGTAGGCATAAAAGATATATGCATCTGCAGCATGTTGCTGTCATTAAAAGCACTGGTACCCAAATTCTTTCTTTAGCTGCATACAATTTATATTTGTTCAGAGGAAGATGTTTTCTTCCTGTTTTTCTTCTTTTAAATGGAATTGAAACTGACTAGGAAAAGCATATCCTGTCCTAGTTTCTGTAGGTAGCCAGTAGTGTCCTAATGCAATGATTAATAAATGCGATTAGAATTATTAAAAGTGATGCAGTTTTATTTTAGGCAGTCACTGGAAGATGCCACATCAGTTAATGTGACTTCAAATGCCATGATCAAGTTTGTGTGTATGAAATATTCCTGCACTATTATTTGGTCTCTTTCATAAAATCATGGATATCCAACTTGAAAGCAGTGTTAGGTTTCTTGTCCTAGCTACTCTGGAAGTATTCTCTTGTAGAACTAGCTGGCTAACTTATATAAAGGCATTGATGTGTATCAGCGTTGTTCTCAGGCTAAAATCAAAAACACAGCACTGCACCAGCTACTAAGAAGGAGAAAAATGACTGCTTCAGCTGAACCTAGGACAGATCCTTAATCTGTCTTCAGCTCTATTTATCCCTCCTTGATATAAATTTTTAAACATACTTCAGAAGTCAGATATTCTTTCTCAGCATTCGCTTTGATATCAAAATAAAGCTGTCCTCTTAATTATTCCTTTGGTGACACTCCATTTTTTTTAATGCTTTTAATAGGTCTGCTTTGAATTTGTTCCCATTTAAATTATTTTTCTTGCATACAAGTGATGACAACCATCTATGGTATTTTAAGTGATACTTTACTGAAGGTTTGTAAAATTTGATAAATCCTGAAGTCAGAGTATCAGCCTGCATATCTCAGAACCAACTTTATTCCTAGGCTGAAAATAAACATATGGGATAGCATTGACTTTTAAAGTCTTTCTTAGGTAGCATCTAATACACTGTTGTATTTAGTTGCTGAATATGAATGGATACGCTTGGAAGTGGTGCAGAGATTGTTGAAATATGGGTTACATGCAGCTCTATAGTTTTTAGGCCTCTGTTCTCTGTGCTGGTGAAGGACTTAAGAGTGTGGTTTATGGTATGATGGATGGTAATTTTAGCAGAGATTTTTCTTGTTCTTTGTCTTGGATATATCTGGCAGGTTTTTATAAAAAGGGGTCAATGTGTCGATTTTATTTTCAGCTTTGGTACATGTGATAGTCAGGAGAGCCCCCTGCTGGTTTACTTTTGACAATAGATTTTGGTTTTAGGGTTTTTTTGGGGCAGTTTCCCCCCCCCCCTTTTTTTTTTTTTTTGAGTTAGAGGTTGCAAAACATTGTAATCCCGAACTGCTTTCCTACAATTCAGTTTCCTAGCATAGTAAGAATTCATTTACCCTCAGTACAAATTGCAGATTTTATCTACTTAGCTCTTCCTTCTAAGTTACACTGTTTTCTACGCAGCCATACAATTTCTCTCCCCTATACACACTGTAGAAAGCAACCTTTTCTGTAAATCCTCTTCAGTTTTTTGCTATTGTTATTTTTTAGATGGGTGGAGGTGACTGCAGTGTGACAATGAAAGTACTGATAAACTTTTATCCCAGGGGTGAGAAACTGAGCAAAAGTTTCAAGATGCAAGGTTCTGTATTTGCTCTATAAAGTAGGGCTAAAGCAGGATTTAGGTAACCATATCCATTTCAGCCCTGTTGGCACACACCTGAAGTGGGAGGAGTACAGAGTTGGTTTTCTGCAGGGTTTGTGTACCCACACATGTATTTAAATGTGCACAATCAGTTTATCAAGTGGTCTATCTTTGAAATTTTTATTAATTGCATTGTTACCCTTTAGCACTCCTCAGAATGTGATGTGCTGTGATGATTGTGAAGTGAGGCGTCTGGCTTACAGCAGTCTGTGATTCGCAGTTCACTGGTGCAGTCCAAAACAAACCCCAAACCCCGAAAGTTAATGTTGGCATTTTCAAGACAACCTGAAAGCTAGAGTCATGGAACTCTGTTTTGTCTGTTTCTATGCTTTCTTCCATTTCATTGATTACTTCATGCCGGATGTTCAGATGTTATTTTTTTTAATTGAGGATTCCTTAAAAACACTGGATTTAGGAGCTTTAATCAGTCCCTGAACTGCAAAGCCATGTGGTCTTTAAATGCAGCTGTTTCCCCGAATACATAAATTTGGATTTATACACTCCATGTCATTCAAGCAAGGTTACGGATGTCACCATTAAAGTCTCTGTGCCTCAGTTTATGCATCTGTAATAAGATATTAAAACTTTGTGGTTTCACAAAGGTGTTGTCAGTTTTAATTCATTAATGTCTGCAAAATACTTTTCTGATTTTAAATGCTGGGATCAAAGCTGCACTAAGCGTATGGAAGCATGAGTACTCTGGGTCTGTCTAGTACTGAACTCCAAGTATGAGCAACACGGCTTTATCATCACATTAGCTTCCAAGGAAATAGTTTACCTGGAATTACAGCATGTTGGTATGTTTGAATGTTAGTGGAATGACTAATTTCTGTGCAAACACAAACTTTTGTGTTGTGACAGAATGAAGTTTTATACTCGGTCACTGGAGTAGGGCTTGAAAGAGTTCAAATACATGGAATGCCTGAAGGCTTAGATCTCATCTAGTGAAAAGATGCTAGAGCTGAGAGTTTAGTTATTCAGAATATGAATAACTGTGCAGGGGATACCGTAACAGCCTTCAGTTCAGTATCTACCTGATTTAAAGTTCTTTTGCCCAGCTAGGCAGCATGAAGGCTTCCTTAGGGATATATGAGAGTCTGGCCCTCCAGTGCTTTCAGTTCATCTGTCTTTTTGAGTGAAGTCAGTTCACAATGCAGAAAAGCAGTGTCTTTATTTTAAAAGAAAGGGTGTGTGTGTGGGAAGCTACATGATAAATGCTTGAGTAATTAATATGGATATTTTGTCATTACTGTCATTGCTGCTGTAGCATTTAACTGTTTTACCTGTGACATGACACTTTATATTTTCATCATGATTTAGAAAATAAAAATCCATCTGCACTTAATCTATTTTTGCAAAATTAAAAGTCATGTAGAAATGTGAGGGGAAAAAATAGCAATGAAGTAGCACAGAGATATCCACAGTACTGTTAAAACAATAATTTACATTAATATAGCATTTTTCATCCATTTTTCACTCATTTCATTCTCAAGACATTTTGTCAGCTACCAGGCTGACATGCTTGTATTGAAGAACTTAAGTCATCTGTGAGATACAGGGGGTGATCAAATGGTATGCAGCACATTGCAAAGCTTCATGAAGATGAAACATTTGGCCCCAGGGAAAAGATTCAAATGGTTAAAGAAAGTGCTCTAATCACAACAGAGGCTTCATCTATTGTGATTAGATAGGATCTCAGTCTGATCTATTTGGTCAACTAACAGAGTTTGTAATTTATGAAAGAGTAGACAGCTACTTCTATCCAGATGCAGGTTGAAAATGTAGTTTTAATATATTCGTTCAGTTATATCATGGTGAATGAAGTAGATTGTATCAGCATGATAGAGCCTAGTTTGTCTTTGTCTCTGTGTGTGACTCAAACTACCCTGGTTCATGTTTAGGTGAAAGGACTGTTATGACTGTTGCTCAGGTTCCTGTGAAAAAATTAGGAGGTCTCTTGCAAAGCAATTGCTTTGAAAATATCCTGTTGTTTTTCATCTGACCTATGGCTATTTTAAAAATGGATTGTATTGTCTTTTGGGCAATATATATGTTCTGCAGGTATTTGGAAATGCTTCAGCTAATTACTTGACTTATTCTCATTGCCACAAAATGTGACCGCTCAAATTAAAGCTCCCTACCACCCTGAATGTTTTTAGAGTTCAAGGTGGCGTTTTACCTTAATAGTTTTTAAGACCTATAGAATCATCTTGTGAGTTTTGCTGTTGATTTCTGTGATAACATGGATTACGGCTGTGCAATTTGTTCTGTTTCTTCAACTGCAAACCCTTTAATCTGGAGCCTGTGGGAGGTTCTTGTTGAAATCTCAGTGGTAACATATCACACTTATTTAATGAGATGTTCATAAATTACACTCCTAAAGGCATTTATATGTATGCATATGTATCAGAGGATTTTCTCATGCAGATTGCTGCCTATTCAGTGATTCAGGGGGCACTACAAAAGCAGATAGACACTGGAACAATAGACTATTTATATCCCTCCGATTCCAGCAGAGCTCTGTTAAATAATGTTTGTTTGTGTCTTTGTTCCTTTCTTCTCTTTATAGCTCTTTAGTCTCCCATTTGAAAGGAGGGGTTTGGCTGTCTAATATTTTATTCTATGAATTTCAGGTGTTGGAGAGCAAGGATTGGTGGTTTCCTGGCAATGTTAGGCAATTTACAGCAGGTGGCACTATTTGGTGGCTTTTGCTTGGAACCGTGTTTATTTCAATACGCATGAATATGTTTATGTGATCATTTTTTTTATTGGCTTTTTATGGAAACACAAAATAAGGTACATAGTCTGAAGAGATATTTACATGTGTCCTTTCTCATAATGAATAGTAGCAACGCTAGTGTACTTTTTTGAAGCAGATCAAATGTGTCAAAGGCTGTTCTGTGTTGTGGCGTCAATATGAATGAGACCTATCTTAGTAATTTCTTGAAAGATGCTTGGACTAAGTATAACAATTTACTGTGAAGCATTCAGGAGGGGAGGGGAAAGTGTTTAACTTTTCTAGATCCTTGAAAAATATTTGTCTCTACAAGTATTTCTTGTGTAACACGCACCTTTATTTTAATGTCCTCTTTAGTTATCACGTGATGAGAGGCAAAGCAAAAGCTGTTTTTGCTTAGATGATACCTCTGTTTATGATGTAAAGGAAATTTGTTGTTGTGTTGCTTTTCCTGCATAGTAACTTACACAATAACTGCATGTTCCATTAAACACACTGATGAATAAATGTGCCCAGTTGCATACACATATGCATTCATTTCTTAAGTCACAGTCTACTTTCAGACTAGTTTTGTAGTGGGCAGATTTCTTTGAGATGCTTAACTAACATGGGTGTCAGTAAAACAAGAATTGAGCTGATTAGACATGGAAAAGAAAAATACAAATACCGTTCTCGGGTTACTTCATAATTAGCATGGCTGCTTAACAGCTGTAGTTAACCTAAACATCTCTGAAATGTTACAGATAAATTTTCTCTTTAAAAATATAAAAAGAAAAGAAAAAGTGGTAGTGGTAAAGAAAACATTTAGCAAGTGAGCGCTGGTTTCACCCCCTGCTCTTTTCCTAATGTAACAGTTATTTTTAGCAGTAAGAAGTGCAAAACATGTTTAAGAGAAATAGGCTGGAAAATGTGACATGCATAACCTATCTTTGTGGGTGGATGAAGTTTCTCTATCAGGGTTTCTCTGGTCTCATTTGCATCGTCTTGCTGAGTGCCATGCTCCTGTGAATTACAGATGTGTTTTGTGGCTTAGAAGCCCTATCCAAGCATATCTCTACATGACTGGAAAATATATTTAAATACTATAACATACAAGCTAGTGATGTTGTTATAATCAATTCTGGGAAGAAATAATTCTTGAAGTTTTGACTCAATATTTGTACTTTCTGTTTATCAGCCTTAGACTAATAGCAGAGTTGGAGTGAGAATGATGCATTTAACATGGTCTTAAAATAACTATTTTTTTGCAGGAGCAGGAAAGAATTGAGGACTTCATATTATTTTCTGAGGATGAGCAGCATATTTCTGAATGGAACAGGGAGGGGGGGACTTGAGATTTGAATTTTCTTGCAGCCTCTGTTCTCAGTTCTACCATTGGCCTCTTGGGGCAAGTGTTTTAATTTCTGCATTTGTTGCTTGCCTTAACCTTTAAAATGAGAATAGTGATTATGAACTCTTTGTTTAACCACTTTGGATGAAAAACATTGTGTAATGGCTTATTAATTCTCCCATGTTTTGCTTCTGCCATCTGCCTGTCTGCTGGTCTGCTTATTCAAACTGAATGATGCTACACCCTGACTTTTTTTCTTTTAATCTTCAGTGTGATCAAAATTGAGAGTTTGGATGATGCTGATTAATTAGTGATTGGGTAATTTAATGCAGAAGAAAGTAGTTTCTCTGAGGACTACATCTTTACTACTGTTAGGAAGACTGGAGAGTACAGGGAACTCTTGTCACATAGAGGAGAAAGTTGAGAAGAGAATTTTTCCTATATATGGGAATATACAGCTCCTATGGCCTTTTGGTTAAAAAGGGAGAATTTGTTTCTTCCCGACAAATACAGACCCTCACCAAGTTAGTGATCTACACCCCAATCAGCTTGCCTGCCTGCCAGCTTGATGGGTAAAAAATTGATTCCTTGCTAAGGTGAGACAGTGTCAATCTTATCTTTCTTTATCCTGTTTACAGTCACTATGATTACTTCAGTTCTGTTTGTTTTGTTTGGTTTTTTTTTCCCTCAAAGAGTTCTAAACCAAAAATGCTTTAGCTCAGTAACCTTAGTATAATTGACCACAATAGTAAGCTATTAAGAGTTTCAGTCTGTCATACCACCATTAGATAACTTGCATACAGTCATTGCAGAGAATATAATGCTGTAAGAGTCCCTTTTTCAATTTCTCTAGGTGGGGAGAGGAGAAGAGTGGCAGTCTGTTTACTGCAAAGAGAATCAATGTGTAATACTTAAGGTATCTTCTTAAAAACAAAATATGGTGTTGTCTTAATATCAGCGCACTGTCAAGGTGAAAGGAATCTTATGAACTTTATCAAAAGCCAATTTCTCTTTTTTCCCCTTGAGGGTGCATAAACAGGGAGGTGACGCTGAGCTTTGATTTCCTTGTTCAGGAATACAGACGGTTTAAAAAAAAACTTGAGTCGCACGCATACATACACATACATGTATTATATATGCAAAAAAAGCTTATGTGCTCAAAGTATTTGCTCAGGCTGTCCTTTTGTCCTGTTGGGTGAGTGTAGGTTATCAAAAATTTATTTGACAATTAAAATAAGCACCAAAGCTCACGCCACACTCCACCATGCAAGCCTGTTGTTATTTTGTTTTTCAGCTGTGATGGAGCTCAAACTAGAATAAGACGACATGTAGAAAATGTAAGGTATGCCACATATCTGTAATCCATTGTTTCATATCTAATATCATCTAGGCACCACAGTCAGCAGCTAAGATGAAAACATTCTCTGTTTTGTGTATGTTTGGTTCTTCATCAGCTGCACCACAAGCTAAGCAGGCTGGTTCCAGTGCTTTTGTTCTGAAAGTGTCATCATTGGAACTAAGATGAAGTTGGATTGTTTTTTGGGACTGTCAGAAACTGCTGCTTGCACTGAGGATGATTTATAAATAGTTCTTGTCCTTAAAAAGGAAGTAAAAATGATCTGAACTATGTTTTTCGAGTACAAAATAACTGATTACTTGAACTATAATTATTTCCAGCTGTTTACAAAACATCCATCTATTAACTGTGCTGAAACCATCCTTGAGTGTCCAAAATCCTGATTACCTAAATATTTTCATTGGTCCCAGTGACTGAGATAAATAAGGTTGTAAGCTTCATGCAAATTAAACACCTAGCATTTGGGAGAATTCCTTGTGATAGCTCTGTCATCATGGAAAAAGTATTTATGATGCTGAAAAAACTATGATAATGAGCACACATAGCACTGATTAGCAAAACTGGTTTCAAGCTTGCAAGTTGAAAGGTAAGGGTCTCTGGGAGAATGGACTACGGTGTGTTTTCCAGGGTGATTAGGTGCTGTTACCAGTTGCTCGCATTCATAGGGAAGTTGTTGTTGCATTTAGTGCAGTTAGTTGCAAACTAGTAGAGAAATACCTGCAAGATGGGGGAAATCCTCAGAACACAAAAGCCAAACTTTGGAAGTTATAAATTAAGTTGGTGGGTTTTGTTTTTCTGGTTTTAGGTTTTGGGTTTGTTTGTTTGTTTGGGTTTTTTTTGTGTGTGTTTTTTTAATTTCACACCATACGTCTTGTTTTATTATGCAGAACATGGTTTTGATTGTGTGTGTCCTGTTCCCCCACAAGAAAAAAGTATTTTATTTTAGCAGCTTTGAGTGCCTTGGTGCATGCATTTGCCTGTTTCTCAAGGACAGGTGTTTAGATCTTACTGCAAAGTTAAGTGTCTTCTGTTGGGTAGTCAGAGATGCTTTTTGGAAGTGTAGGCTATGTAAAGTTGACACAATATTGCATTGTTCCTTGTCCCAAATTCTGTTTCCAGTTTTTACTGTTTTTATGAGAATATCGATGATTTAAAGTTCAAAAGGATATAAATAAGGGAAATGAAATAAGAGGTTCATTATCTTTAGAGCCATTTGTAAAGTTACTGCTTTGAGGTGGTTTACAGTTTACATACTGTTGTGAATACTGGTATGAATTTCTCTTTGCTGCTTCAGGTGCTGGTTTCCAGAGACAAATATAACCTCCAATTCCCAGCACACTGATCTGTCTAAACACGGTTTGACATGCGTTGCTATTAGCTTAGCACCTTATCAAATAATGTGCCCTGATAGAGATAAAAGGTTTTACAACCTTGCTGCCTTTGTTTCTGTGTGCGTTCACCCACAGAGACAGCTCTGCAGCAGCTAATAATTAACACAAAAGACAATGACAAATCTATATGGCTCAGTATTGGAGACTCCAATGTGCATGTTAAGCAGTTGGAAAGTGAAATCTGCAGCAAGAGGGTTTAAAATAGGATCTTCAAACGAGGCTTTAAAATGAATTCAAGTTGGGCTTTGTAAAGTCTCATTTTTACATGGTGGAGCAGATGTCAAGCCATCGCCTGGCAATCAGCACAGTTCTGTGTCAGAGCATTTACTCAAATCTTCAGAGAAGCTCTTCCTGCTTTGTTAGCAGTAACCCTGTGTCACTTTTGCATGCCAAGTGTAAGCAAAGTATCTGAGAAAGGAATTAAGTGTGCTGAAAAAATCAACCCGGGAGATGATACAAAATATTCACTGAACTGAAGCTTTCCTTTCTTCCTTCCTAACTTATTTAAGTTCTCTGTCTTTGCGGGTGTACACACTTTTAAGTGGTAGCTTGAGGGACTAAGCTCAAGGCCATGCTGGCTTTTTCTGAATGTTCTATTCTGTTAACACTTCAGAGGGCAGTGAGGGCCTGTCTCTTTCTATGTTCTTGCTTCCTCTGGTATCTTTAATTTAGCTAGCATTTAAAACTGACCTTAGCCAGATTAGGTACTCCAAAATAGTAGTTGTTCTGGCACGCATAACTAAGTGGTCTAGCATTATACAGGATGGTGAAGCAATTTAGTTCACCTCTCCTCACTCCAAAAGCTAGTGAAGTACTTCAAAAGTAAAAATCCTACTTTTAGACTGCAAAGACACTGTTTTATTGTCTGAATGAATCCACAGTTAATTGAAAGCAGTGAGATGCTTAGTAGTTTTTAAGTTGGGTCAAACTCTTGTTATGTGTAAACATGTTCTATTTTTCATCTAAATCAATGAAAGCCACACTTTTAGGCATATTTGACAACATAACTATGAACAGATGCCATGGGAGGCTTTCAGAATTGCATGTTTGCAGGTGCTTTTAAAACTCACTAACCAACCATGTTTTGAAGTGTATGGATGTTCCTCCACACCAGGGAAACCTGGGGTTCACCAGAAATTCACCAGAGGAATCTGGGCTCCTCTGAACATTTTCTGGACTATGAATTCAGTTGTTCTTCCTATTTTTTAAATATGGTCTCATATTATAAACAGGTGATTCCTAATAGAGTTGAAAAGTGTCCTTATAACCATGTAGTGAAAGTACTTAGGGACAAGAGAAACACTGTACAACATGACTTTTTTTTTCTAAAATAGAAGTAATAGGAGATACTTCAGCTCATTATCATTTTATTGCCACACTGACTCTTAATTCCTCACCCTGTCCAATTAATAAAATGAAGCCAGAAGATCTGAATGAGTTAAAGCTCCAAATACCCACAGAGACAGTAGGTAGAGTAGGCTACAGAGACAATAGTGATACTTGGAGGCTGTCTATAGAGTGGATGTTTCGCTTTGAAATATGGTGTCATGCTGACCCCCAACATCTACAATTTGTGTAGTTATAATTTGGCGCAATTTTTTAAAGGGAGTGTAAGGAATTTTGGTACCCAATTCTCATTGCATTCCAGTAAGACTTTGGAGTCCTTTCCATGTCTTTGCTATTGGTGGTACTTTTTTCCTTGAAATTTTTCCTTAATTCATCTCCGCAAATCTTGCTAAGGTAAATTTGCATGCTGTTACTTAGCTTCCTGATAGCTTTCCAAATGGATATTTTGTGCCTGGCATTTAGCATCTGATGACTCACGAAACTGGTTAGAGATATCTCATTTATGTTCTGACTTCACTGGCAGTGGTGACAATTGGTTTTAATTCCATGAACCAGCACAGTTTTAAGCACATTTTGTATGCTGTAGAAATTTAAAAGCAGACAAAAACCTATTCTTTGTTGAATCTGCCAAATGTGCAAAGGAAGCAGGTTGTGCTATTGCATATAGCCTGAATTAAGTCTTTGCTTCTGGGGGTGAGCTGTGTTATTATGGTAGCCTTAGTAGTACAGCAAATCTGTTAAGCGCTATACATTCACCATCCCACCAAGGTTAATGGTCTGTGTTTATCAGACAAAATGGTGAAAAAAATTACTCGTACTAATAAATTCTTTTGAAATAAAACTGTTTGCCCTTTCAGTTTACTTCATAACCCGCAGAATGAGATTAAAAAGATTACCCAGCTACCAAAACCTGTGATTAGTCTTGCTTGAGTTGAGAAGAAAAATGGTAGAACACCATATGGTCATGAGTAGCTGCTTCAGTTATGATGTCTGTGATTTGTGCGTTCAGCAGCTGTTTTTTCTCAAGAACTAAACTTGCCAGAGTGGTCTTCCATGGTTTTTGGAATCACCTTGAGTTTCAGTCTTCCAGGATCTGTGTATTTTGCTTGTGCCTTTCATTTTTGGTCACCTTTCCTCTTTTGCTCTTTCAGTCTCTGGAAGTCATGATTCTAGTGCCTTACTTGCATTCTGCTTCCTGAAAATATTTGTCTCCTATTTTCTATTAGGTATACTTTCTACTCTACTTCCTTTCTGGTTTTGTCATGCTTTTTGTGAGTCATTAGCCTAGTCATGGCTGTAGATTTGTTAGTAAGTCTCTATCCAGTGAAATCCATAATCACAGAGCAAATAATAGGAACTGAAGTGCAGCACAGGAAACTTCCTTATGGGCCTGAATTGCAATGAGAGGCAACCCTGAGAAGAAGCTGCAAAGATTTCTTAAAGAAAATCTAGTAACAAGTGCAGGATCTCTGGGGACAGAATGGGGCAAGGCAGTTGATTCATAATGCTGTTCAGTGGGGCTGAAGATTGTACTTGGAGTTAGTGACAGAAAATGTAATTATAAAGGGCAAGATGATCTTAATTGGGAAAGCAAAGCAACCTCAGCAAAACAACCCCGATTTTACAATTCCACGACTGATATCTGTCTGTCTTGTAGAATATGGGGAGCTTGTATCCCTTCAAGAAACACAAACCAGCAGCTCATTGTTGCCTGTAGGTAAAAAATGTAGAGGCAATAGCATGGGCATGAGTGAAAGCAGTAGTGAGATTTTTGGTTTTGGAAGTGATTCTGCTGCAAGGTGGTGATGCAAGGAGGTGGTCACATGAAGATGTCAACGTTGATTGCTGGATCAATCAAACTTCAGAAAAACTTATTTTGGTGGTATCTGGCATGTTATCAGTTAGTGAACTGAAATGGTGTGGCATAAAGGTGGGAGCTATTTCTATATTCCTGACCCTGTAAGCACATACCCAAGCAAATAATCAGGTAAGCATCTGTCATTAAAGGAACTCAGTTATCAGTAGATGTAGTATAAAGGGATAGAGTAACTGTTTTCACACTTTGATCTGCTTACTCTGAAGACACTGGTAAGGCATTCTTATTGATGTTTTGGTTGAGACTTTGCAAAGGTTTATTGGTGTATTATTTAACAACAAATAAAAGTGTCATGATCCAGTGCAACAGTGTCAGAGGGAAGGAAGGTCCCCTTTATAAAACCAAAGCATAGGGCAGCCTGTGCTCCTGCTCTTCAGATGTATTGGCATAACAGACTAAGGGAAGAGGATGGAAAATGGGAAGAGACTTGACGGAATGGGAGGGCAGTAAGAGACACATGTGATATGGTGACACAATCTAATTCCCTTCCAACACCAAGGGGCTGAATCTTCTTGTGGAGAAGGTAGTATTATGCTTTTTTTACTCTACTGAATATAGGCATGTTATTTGTGTATATTGTGTTCTGACATCAAGGAATACAACATTCCTGAAGTTTCTGGGGAGAGAAATCTGTACCTGTATGTTCTACTGACAGAAAGAGATGGAAGAACTAGACGGGTGAGATCTGATTGGTCTGTTCCTGAATCCTATAAGAGAAATGCTGGCCTAGGCTGAAGACAGGCTAATGCCCTACACCTTTTATATCTTATTTAATAATCAACAATCACTAAAATTTTCCTGTACAACTATAGCAAGTAGTGAATAGTGTGAAGATTGAACTGCTGTGATTTTCGGTTTCTTTAAAAGAAAGCTGATAGACTAACATCAGTTTTAAAAATAATTTCATTATTATTCAGTATAAAGAATGTTAGTTACCTAAAATTATCTTCTATTAATGTTACCTATTTTTCTTTTAATATTTTCTTTCCCATTAGCTAGTGCTAAACTGTGAGATTTACCATTTGTGCCTTGACCAACCTGAGAATCTCTTCATCCTTCTTTCTGGTTTACAGCTCACAGAAGGAGGACAAATTACGCACTGAGTTGTGATTTATCCTCTGACCCCGTTCCAGCAACTTAGCTTTGTTTCAATGCTTTTTATTTTGTGTGTGAGGTTTTTTTAGGAAGGCTGCTAGCAAGGTGTGGCATCACATTCTTATAATTTAAGCAATGTTTTCCTATAGTGTCACACGGTGGACCAAGCTGTGCATTGGAAGCATTCAGTCCTGAAAACATTGATAATATTAATTACAATTTTTATTTGCATTGTAACAACTTAGAACTTCTGTTCAAGCACTTTAGCCCTGTTGTGCCATGTACTGTACATGTTTAATGAAAGATTAGCTCTGGCATCTGATTACACATTGAGGCCGTAGGTGAATGCAAGAGCTAGAATAAAAACGTAAGATAACACATGGTAATGGCTCTTGTAATAGCAATGGTTAGAGAACGCTCATTGCCTGAAGAGTAGTGAGTAGTAAGAATAAAATTAGAACCTCGTTACCCTGGAAGTTGCAAAATGAAATCTGAAGCAATAGTGGTCTCCTTCTATTGCCATCCTTCATGGGAAGTAGAGATGAGGGTGTAGAGGAACATTGTGTATCTCTTAACATCAGATCTGTCTTGTCCAACAGTGAGAGCAAATGAATATGGAACTGTGTCCTAAACTCTACAGGCTTGAAAACATATCACTGGATGTGGTCTGGATGTGGTTTTCTTACTCTGAAAAATCAAGGGAGAATATTAAGCACATGACAGCTTTCTTCCTCTTTTGCCACTCTTTATTTGCTTATTCACTGAGGAAGATGTTTGTTTTTTGTTTGGTTTTTTTTTTTTTTTTTTTTAAATCTAATGAGCTTTATGGCACATGCCCAGTGATATCTTGAGCACTGAGCTTTTGATCATGTTAAAACTAACTGTATTCATCTACTATGCAAGCAGAGGTGAAATAGTAAGGACTAATGGTGCCTCTAACTTGGGTGTTCCAGCGAAGTTTTAAAAACTGTTATGTTGGGAAAGGAAGCTTTTGATTAAATTATTAAAGATACGATCTCTGTGCAAATTTTACAATTTCTTGCATTTCAGATCAAGTTAGTTCAGTCCAATGAATGCCTTTCCCTTCAGTGTCTTGGAGTTTTACAGACACAGTTTTGTGACCATTTACATAATTGTCTGAATGGGCAACTCGTTGTCATCCATCATACTTTTCCCCTCAGGACCTCTTGTTTTTTTTCCTGCAATCTTTTGAAGTCCAGCCCATGATTTCTGGGGTGTAGGTATTGGCTTGATTAACTTCAAAGAGACACACCACTGACTAACACATTAGCTTGTCAGTTGGCCTCCAGCAGACACTGTGATTATGAACGAAATTGAATAGCTTTACTGTAGGTATCTTATTATTATTATTATTATTATTTTAATCCAGAGCAATGGCAAAGTAATTAAAGGTGAAGGTGAAACAATGTCATTCAAGAACATGAAAAATATGTTCATATCTTAGATTATGGTATCTGCTACACCTTTAAATAGAGAGAGGTATGGGATGTCAATATATTTTTTGTCTGTTGTTCACCCTTGCGCTGAACAGAAGATTGTGGGGATGTGGCAGAATTGTAACCAAATCCCTTTCCCACAGGACTTTGGGAATTTGAAATAGCATAAGATTTAGAATGATGTGGTCTGGTTTTCTATGCTTAATTCTTTTTTTTTTTTCCTTATGCTAAAACTTGAATGACATTTAACAAACACCTTTTAATGTCCGTTTCCTGTGCAGTGCTAAAGATCCAAAGGTCAATGCAACATTTCTCTTTTTTTGATGGTAAAACTATAAATTGTATCATCATTTATATAAGCTGCATCTCCTTAATGTCATTTCTTGCTGTACTATTTTTCCTACGTTCTTTTTGTAATGAGACATCTAAGTATATGCTCTGGCCCTAGTAGTAGATTACTGGAACTATTTACTAATGAAGAAATATCTGTAATGTGAAAAAAATTTATCAACATATTGATAAAGATAGTTGAGGAATTTTAGGGGATGAGGAGACATTTTCTTGATAGAGATTGTCTCGCTATGCTCTTTGAGATGTCATGGTTGCATCTTATTTTTCCTAATAACTTCCTTTTCTGTCTTAAATTTCTGTATGCCAATAAATAAATACCTCACTTAAACATCATGAGATTGAAAGTTGAATATGCACAGATTGTGAGAAAAGTTTGCTTTTCTGATGCCCAAAGTGGAGTTGCTAGTTGGGCAGCATTGGAATTTAGAAAGACTTCTTACTGCTACATGAAGACAATATAGGACAACATATATGTAGAGCTCCAAGAAACTGGATATTTGCAGTGTATGGGAGACAGTGTATTCATTTTTTATGGTAAATACAGAAGCTTTTATAGGAACTGCTTATGTCTGACAAGAGACAAGCATAGATATTGTCAGAAGATTTTCTTAGCTAGTGGAAATGAATGGAATATGAGTTATAATAATAGGTCATAGATTAATGATCTGAAGAAATTAGACCAAAGAGTTTTTATAAGGCACTGTTTTAGAGATTTTGATGATAAAGATAGACCATGACTACAGCTCTGTCAGCCTGTAAGTCATTTGATATATCTCAGTTCTTTTAGGAATACTGTTACTTACAGTGGCATTTAATGCACTACAGTCTCATGCAGTCTTCCTTTCAAACAAGACCATACATGTTAAGCAATAAAACTCTGTAAGTGGCATATGTAATGAAAGGAGAAATGAGAAATTAAGAATTCAGTCCCATGGAAGTACTTGCATGTCTCATTCCAGAAACCAAGCCTAACCATAAACCACTCCAATTAATACTGAATGCTGCATATTATTTGATTACAATTCAGAAAACTTTTTTTGGTAGGTCACAGTAGGGTGGCTTGATTTAATCACCAATTTTAATCATGATTTAAGTCAGCAGGCAGGAAACCTGTATTTAAATAATTAATTTTAATCCGTATTTAATTATTTTCCTAAAGAAAATTTCAGTCCTGTTGGTGGGTATAAACAATTAAAACACACTGATCTGCAGCTAGAAATAATCTTACGGCAATATCAGTAATATTTTTTTGCTAACAGAGAGGGTATATAAAACCCATATATATAATTATATTACTTAGCATGCATTTATTCATATTAATGTTTGAATTTTATGATATTAAAGTGATGAATGATGTTTATTTTCTGCTTTGAGGATACTTTGTTACCCAGGATTTTTTTCAAGGAGCACACCTTGATTCCTAAAATGAAAATTAAATGTTTTATTAAGTTACTTAAGGAAAAAAACCTGTAATGTGATTGATATGTAATTTTGAAAAGTGCATGCTTAAAAAGTTTGACTTGTATTTTCAAGTCACTGAACAGAAGAGTTATTAGCTGTCGCAGATTTCCTAAGCTCAGCACACATGTAATGCTCAAAACTGTTAAGATGCCTAAATGACACAATTTCAGTTAAGAGTTGTCTACTCACTGTAAAAATGGACCTGAGCACCAAAATCCATATTGAGGTGTCAAAACACCTTTGAATGTCTTTCCCCTTGTGTTTGAGAATTTTAGTTTGTGGATTTTGTGGTCTTTGCATCTTTTATATACACGGAAGAGAATACCATTTCTCCATTTTCAACTTATAGTTGAAATTCTCAATAACAAATTTATTCCAGTGAAGAAAATATTGATATCATTTTGAGTAGATTCAAATGTTAAGAATAAATACTGGGTTAAGTGAAAATGTGGCTGACGTATGACTGATAAGGAAGGTTCAAGTAAATCAACTTTCCTTACAAGAGAAAAATCTGGGACACCAAGAAAATGTTTTTCAGAAGGCCAAAGCAAAGAAACACAAAGGTTCCTTCTAGGAAACAGCTCTTCTACTGGCTCTGTTCCTTATAGCAGTGGTGAAATGGACATACTAAAAAAGCTTCTTGGGCGCCGTTGCACCATATTAAACCAATGACCTACAAAATAAAGGTCCTTATTTGCAAGCAACGCTGTTGTGTCTAAAAGGTCATCATGGACAGTCTGGTTAAAAATTTAACAAATGATTTGCAGAAAATATTGTGATCATGGTTTGATGAATAAAGAATACACTCTCTGAAGTCTATAATTATTTATCACATCTGAAATAAGGAATTTCAAAAAGTGTTACATACTGTAGCAAGTTTTAAAATAAAATACCCTATGTTCATTTAATAGTCAATGTTATCTTAGCAATGACTAAAGCTAAGGAAATGAGTTAGATTTTTAAACGGTTTTAACCTAGCTCATACCTTTGGAGAAAAGTAATGGGAGAATGTGCGTTACAGGCAGATGTGCTGCATTAGGTAGGCTGAGCTGTGAAGTCTGTGGTGAAGTGCTTCCTGCTAAGCTTTCTAGATGTCTTCAGAAGAAATAATTCCTTATTGAGGTTGGCTTGATAGCTATAATTGAATGCCTTCTAGACATGGAGGTGCACTAGGGTCCTAGCAAGGCCTCCTCTGAGATGACACCCAGTTTACAGGAGCTGTATTCTTTCACTGTGTGAGGGCAGGTTTGCAGCAGGGCCAGCTGCCGTCATTGGTAATGTCTACGTCTTTCAATTTATGATCAACTCATTTCTCTGCAGTCTTTGTTGGTTGAAAGGAAGTGTTTCCATGACACACATCCGTCCCTTAAAGTACCACTCCTGATACACTAGTCAAATGACCTCTCTCTAACTCAGTCTTATCACTGTGTTATCTACTAAACAGGACTGCTTGGGATTTTTGAGCAGCGCTGTGCAGCTCTACAACAAGTAATCTCTCTTCAGGTTGGTGGGATTTACGAGTCTAATGAGAGCTTTACTTTTTTCCCTAAGCTTTTTAGCAATTTAGTGTATTGCTAAAAAACATTCCTTTTTAGCAATGCACTGGGGGAAAAGAATATTTTCATTCTTCCTCCCTACAAAGAGAAGCTGGTCCAACTGGTGCTGATTTGAAAAGCCCTGTGATGCAGGGAGAAAGGCAAATCTGCATTCTCTGCAGTAAGACCCTAGGAATGATCTTGACTGTCATGTCGGATGAAAATTCATGAGTCTATGCTGTCACCATGTGAGGCAGCATAATAGAATGTGGTCTCATTCGTATAAATTCCTGTTTTTGTCCCCTGCCACTTGTCTTTTTAGCTATTAAAAAGGGTTAAGGGCCCTCTTGTCGATGTTATTAATACAGAAAATCTACATCAAGGATGCTTTTGCCCTGCTATTCCTTGGGAAATTTCAATGCTAGAATTAGAAGTGAAGATGAAAGCTGAAAAAAAAATTAAACTGGAGGCTGAGAAAAGGGTAGAATATTTAGCAGCTCTTTTTCAGGAAAGAAAACTCAAGGGAGATTATACATGTAATCAGATAGTTTAGAGACACTTCTTTTCCCTGCTGATATAAGAGAGGGATACTAGATCTAAACAATAGATCTGTGGCCTCACCATGGAGCATGTTAGAATAGACTACAGCCTAAATCTTTATCAAATGATCTTGAATGTTAGGGGCTTGTTGTTGATTACAGCAGCTAAATATTTCAGTAGCTAAATGATTCCAGTTACTACAGGGATTTGCTCTTTAGGTTTCCTAGCTCAAGGAACTGAACTTTCCCTTCAGGAGGATTACCAGTAGCTCCTATAGACCTAATCAGCATAAACCTTCAGCCCAGCAGGCAGGTGTCACAGTAGCAGTTCATTTACAGGGTAAGTATGTACAAGATGTGAGAAGTTCAGAATTAGCAATGCAAGTCGTCTGTCATTTTTATCATTGGACCCTGCAGGGAGGATCTGATTAAATGGATATTCAACTCTTTGCATTAATGTGCACCCAATTTTAATTTGCATATAATTAACAGCACAAAAAGTATAATTTTATTATTTGTTTTTGGAAAGCAGATATCTGGTAGCAAGGAGCTACATACAGTTGAAGTGTGATATAAAGGGCATTCGTACCTCTTTTTCCATTTCCTGCAGCATATTAATTTTAACATCTCTTTTATTTGATATAAAATGCAACATCTATATTGTTTGCTGAACCTAAGTTGCTTTATTTAGTGCTTTGTCTTCTAGGTCCTTTATGTAAAAATAATAATAATAATCCTAGTGGTTATAGTAGACCTAGCAATCCCTAAATGGCCTATATATTTTCACTGAGACAGGTGTTTGGAGGCAAAACATGTGGTATAAATCCCAGCCTAAGGGTCTGATTTGGATTTCAGAGGGCCTTAGTTCTGTCTACATCCTGTGACACTCATTTGGGAAGTGGCAGAAAGCAGATCAGTTCACCTCTTTGCACCCTTTATTTTCTCTACTAGTGTTGCCTAGCTGGTCAGTTTAGACTCTCTGGACTGGGGTTAGAATAAAAAGGGAAGAATAGTTCTGTTTGTATGTTCACTTGATGGGTCTATGCCTCTTGTTGGGCATAAACTACTTCTGTAACAATTGTGTCCTGGTTCAGCAGTAGCAGTCATTGTTTCTCCTTCTTAGTAGCTGATGCAGTGCTGTGGTTTTGACATTTGGCCTGGGAACAGCACAGCACTGGTAACACCAGTGTTTTTAGTTACTGCTTGGTAATGCTTACTCTGATCAAGGACTTTCTGAGCCTCATGCTCTGCCAGGGAGGAGGGGAAGCTGGGAGAAGGCAGAGACAGGACACCTGACCCAAACTGACCAAAGAGGTATTCCATACCACAGCACATCATGCCCAGGATGTAAAAA